>BHFT01020443.1:0-50097 GCA_004320025.1 Laticauda laticaudata | reverse complement strand
CAACGGATGCATAGCGTTTTCCAATGGATGGCAAACTTTTTTTAACGTTTTACATCCTCTTTGCATCCGTAAGGGCAGTGGGACCGGGCCTTAAGTGAATCACTGCAATTGTTAAGTTAGTAACCCAGTTATTAAGTAAATCAACATTGAGCTTGGCATGACAGAAGTTTGTAAAAGATGATCGCATGACCCCAGGAC
Organism: Laticauda laticaudata; assembly: GCA_004320025.1. Classification (NCBI taxonomy): domain Eukaryota; kingdom Metazoa; phylum Chordata; class Lepidosauria; order Squamata; family Elapidae; genus Laticauda; species Laticauda laticaudata. Next base: position 49,899 of record BHFT01020443.1, on the reverse strand, counting down.
ACTGCAACCATGATAAATACATGCCAGTTGCCAAATGTCTGAATTTTGATCATGTGACCACAGGAACATCACAATGGTTGTTAAGTGTGAAAAATTGGCATTTTTTTTCAGGGCCATTGTAGCTTTGAACCATCACTAAAGAAATGATTGTAAGTAAAGGACTACCTATAATTATTTAATGCCAACTCAAATAGACAATCTTGCACTAAAAAAACCAAATACCTCCAGCATATGACTGGTGTAACCCAAGACCTACTAACTTCAGTGAGACATTCAGTTCTACTCAGGGCTCTGCTTTCCATTCATGCTCTACAAAAGTAGTTGGAGAATTAACTGCTTAGCAAAGGAACAGAGAGAGAGAGAGAGAGAGAGAGAGAGAGAGAGAGAGAGAGAGAGAGAGAGAGAGAGAGAGAGNAGAGAGAGAGAGAGAGAGAGAGAGAGAGAGAGAGAATGAAACAGACGAGAGAAGAAAGAGGGAGGGAGGGGGGGAGAGAGAGAGGGAGGAGAGAGAAAGGGAGAGGGAAAGGGGGAGAGATAAGAGAGAGAGAGGAGAGAGAGGAAGGGAGAGAGGGAAAGAGAGAGAAGGAAGAAGAAGAGAGAGAAAACAGTGAGAGAGGGAGAGAGAGAAAGAGGGAGAGAGAGGATAGGAGGGGGAGATAGAGAAGAGAGACAGAGTAGAGAGAGGAAGAGGGGGAGGGAGAGAGAGATGAAAGGAGGGAAGGAGGGAGAAGAAAGAAAGAAGAGAGAGGGAAGAAGAGACAAAAGGAGAGAGAGAAAAAAAACATGCTTTGTCGGCAGGAAGTATGAGGCTAAATCTACTATACAGTAAAATAGAGTCAGGGTATTACAGAATGAGAATATAACTTCTATTATTTAAATCACAGACAACTGCTGTGAATTTGGGGATGCAATCATGAGCTAGACGAATCCCTTTCTGTTCTACTGGCATGGGGTGGGCCATTGTTCAGTTGCCGAATATATATTTGATGTAAAAAAGAAAGGTTTCAAATTTAGTCCCAGATATTTCCAGGCGAATGCATTGGCTTAGAAGGGACACAGAAGACCTCTGTTGGAGTTCCTGCGATCCATCAAAAGGAGCCACGCTAGACTAGATATATCAGGCTGTTTTGGGAGCTGCCTGAAATCAAAAGTAATTTCTTGCACACAAAACTCTCCGAGAATCTTCTATTCACAAAACTTACTGAAATGAAAAGGACAGGGAGACAAGAATTTCAGAACCTGAGCTCTTTCTGATAGAGAATCAATTTATCCAGCAATATGGATAAATTGGGAGACTTTTTTCAGTGTCTTCCTGCCTGGCGGGGGGTTGGACTAGATGACCCACAAGATCCCTTCCAATTCTGTTCATCTGTAATCTTCAATTTGATCTGTCAAGGAGACGGGTTGGATAAGAAAGACACTGGTGGTTGACTTTTTCAGAAATCAGTCTCCTGATTCATCACGAAGTCTGGGACTTCACCATTTCACTAGATGAGCAAGTAAGAGTCTCAGGTGGTTTAATGTTTAATTTCCACTAATGGCTGTTTCGGGATGCAGATGCGAGACAGAATTATGCTTCCAGCCTCCAAGGATGGAAATTGAATTGTGCCATGCTCTAGATCTGAAGGCAAAAAACACGGTGCTCTGGAACGCAGGCAGGAAGGAATCTGTCAACCTCTTATGTCAAACACAACTTGCCCCTTGCATTCTACCCTTATGGAAAATGGCTATGCAACCCTCAGAAAAAGTTGCAGGTATTTTCAAGAGTCGGAGGAAGTTGCTCGGTAAGGGACATCAGCCACCCCAAAGCATCTTTCTTCTATTTGTACAAAACTACTACAGAGCCATATTTTATATGCCTTAGTGTCAATCCATGTGGAGAGGACAGGTGACAGACAGATGATTAAATAAATAGATGATAGATAGATAGATAGATAGATAGATAGATAGATAGATAGATAGATAGATAGATAGATAGACAGACAGACATGGATGGATGGATGGACGGACGGATGGAGAGACAGAGAGATAGATAATCTGATATTGAGAAACAATGTGATTTAGTGGTTGAGGAAAAGAAACTAGGATGGGGTAGATGCAGGTTCTCTGTCTTAACCCAACCAACATCCCATTTTTGGTGGTGGAAAAATTGCAGCAGATAACAGAAATATATAAATCTAGAAAGAAAATTAAATAATCCTTTGGAAACAGGTGGAAAAAGCAAAGTAAGGTAGCGATATTTTTACTTCCAAGTATTTTGAGAAATTAATTTTAAAATACCGTAGATATTGTAGACAATAAAATATGTGTTCTTCCAATGTTTTTAGTAGTTTAGAGTGCTTCAGAATTTATGGTCTTGGTTTTTTTTTCTTCCCTTGACAGCTGTTCAAATTATATTTAAGAGATGGCAGAATATGTGCTCCTTTCTTAATAAATGAAGCTATTTGACAGGGTACATTTTAACTTTAAACTAAATTTGAGAACTATAAAAAGAATAATTAATCAACTGTGATATAATTTGTACAACCATCCATAAAGCAGGGTTAGATATTTTCAAATTATAGCAATATGGGGGAAAAAACCATTATCTGTCCATGAAATGTTATTACAGTATTTTCTAATATCTCTGTCTGTATTGCTAAACCGCCTGTCTATTATACGACAATTTATCCTTCTCTTGAATTACCTGCAAAGAATATAAAACATTCTGCTCCAACATCAGATTGCTAACATGATGGCCAATCTATCAGCAGGAACTCATCAGCAAATCAGTGAGTAAAATCATTTGCAGGGGTCTTCAGGTTGGTTAAATGCCATGAAGTCATTTCTACAGAATGCGTGCATGAGATTTTTGCCCATTGGATTTATCCATAGATTATTGGCTCTAAACAGCAAATCCATATTTACTATTGGGCCCATCACAAGTATATGCCGATTTACCATTTCCAAGAGCATAGGAAATGAGGAGTTTGCTCCTCCCCTCTCCTATTCCAGTGGTGAGATTCAATTTCTTTTACTACCAATTCTGTGGGCGTGGCTTGGTGGGCATTGTGTGACTTGGTGGGTGTGGCAGGGGAAGGATAGTGTAAAATCCCCCTTCCCTCCCCACTCCACTAACCTACTTTTCAGCTCCATTCTCCTGTGCAGGGCAACCAAAAGAAGACCCAGTCGATCAGCTGGGACTCAATGGGAGGCAGAGAAGAGATGGGGTTGGAGGGGCCAGTCAGAGGTGGGATTGGCCGGTTCTCCCAACTACTCAACATTTCCGCTCCCAGTTCTCCAGAACTGGTCAGAACCTGCTGAATGCCACCTCTGGTCCAGGTGTTTGAGAATATCCCAAAAGGGATATGAAAGACAGCCACGGAATATCATCTCTCTTTAAGGGAAAGGTGTTCCCCACCTTCTGGAAAGCAGATTTGAAATTTCAAAAACTGTATGTAATGGTTATAAGCTGAGATATCTTGGCAAGGAATCAAATCAGAGGTGGTATTCAGCCGGTTCTGACCAATTCTGGAGAACCAGTAGCGGAAGTAGTTTGGAGAACCGGCAAATCCCACCTCTGACTGGAGATTTTACAGTATCCTTCCCCTGCCATGCCCACCAAGCCACACCCGCAGAACAAGTAGTAAAAAAATTTGAATCCCACCATTGAATCAAATGTATTTTTAGAAGCTCTGTACGATACAAACCCTCCATCCTACATAATTCAAATGGCCTCACAGAAACACCAATCCTGATCTAAGCTTTAAAAGAGAAATTTATATCTAAAAACAAACAAAAAAAAAGATGGATAGCTATCAGCCATCATATCTCCTGGGTACCAGTTGGGAGAAATAGCCAACTAAGGTATCAGAGAATAAAAGCAAGGAGATTGTGTTGTTTGTGTTTAATCTTGCGGATGGATTGCCTAGTGATTTTTGTTGTTGTTGTTGTTACTTGTCAAGCAGTTGTTGGAAGCCATCCTATTTAAACAACAACAACAAAAACAAATTGCAATAAAAATACAATTTTCAGCCCAACTTTATTTTTACATTTGAGAAAACAGTCTCAAAGGGCTTACGTTTTTTTCCCCCTGCATATGATACAGTGGCACAAAAGCAACGTGTTGCTTATGTTTGTTAGGAAGATAAAGGCAAAAGCAACAGTGTTCAGAGGGAAAGTGGGAAGAATAGGGCTCCCACTGAGAACTAAAATTGCACAAAATCTTTTTCAGGTATTGCATTAAAGGATCTTCTTGGAGGATTAGTCTTCTTTTGTCTTCTTGGCCATGTGTTGTGTAGGGGTCCCAAAATGTCTCTTTTTAAAAATTTCAGCTAGACTAGTAACTTGCAACCATCTACATAACCTCAGAAATCCACCCAACCATTGCATTGACAATATAGGCAGTCAATCAATCTGAATAGAGCTGGAAGGGACCTTGGAGGTCTTCTAGTCCAATCCCCTGCTCATCCATTGTTGGAAACTAACCAAGGAGAGAAGCAATCTGGAATTCAAGGTCATAGTCCTTGACTTGTGACCACAATTGAGTCCAACATTTCCATTCTTAAGCGAGACAGTTGTCAAGAGAGTTTTGTCTTATGACCTTTCTTGTCACCATTGCTAAGTGAATCCTTGTAGGTGTAAAGTTAGTAACACCATTCTTAAGTGAATCTTGCTTCATCATTGACTTTGCTTGTCAGAAGGTCACAAAAGGGGATCACGTAATCTCAGGACACTGCAGCCATCATAAACATGAGTCATTTGCCAAGCGTCTGAATTTTGGTATGTGATCGTGGGGATTGTGCTATGTAAAATTATACCTGTGAAAATATAAAGCAATGGAAACGCCATTTTTAACCTCTGTGTTAACCTAAGACAATTTACTAGAGTATTATGTAAGAATTCTCTGTATTGGTTTGTATGTTCTGTTAGGACATTATAAAATGTCATATATTTGCAGGTCATGCTGTCCAGTGTCGTGTTAGTGATGGAGATTACTGGAAATGGAAATGGGTAAACAGGATGAGGAAACAGATGGTATGCTACAATAATAGGGTGTTGCGAAGGGTGATGCGTAGCTGTATAGATGGTGAACCCAGAAAGGGGCACAGACCGTATATATTTGAAACTGTATATAAACCCCAGCCTTCCTAGGAAAAAAGTCTTCTGTGGCTCCACTCATGAGCACAGAATTCCCTTTTGCAAAAGCTCCATAATAAAGCTCTTATTTATTGTTCAAGAGTCTCCAGTTGCATAAAAGGTTGATATTTATCACAGGGATGTTGCAATGGTCATAAATGTAAAACAAAAAAAAACAAGTTATAAGTCATTGTTTTCAGTGCGGTTGTAACTTTGAATGGCCACTAAACACACTGTTGTAAGTCAAGAACATTCTGTAATAATGGCCCCAATGATATCTTCAACCAAAGACTCTAAATCACTGTTTTTCAACCTTGTCAATTTTAAGTTGGGTGCACTTCAATACCCAGAATTCCCCAGGCAGAGGATTCTAGGAGTTGAAGTCTACCTATTTTAAAATTGCCAAGGTTGAAAAACACTGCTCTAAAATGAGAACTACAGTGACTAATAAATTGCAGGGGGAAGAAAGTATCAAAATTAATGAAAAACTAGACTAAATGGATCCCTTTTGGGAATAAATATTTCCGAATCAATATTACCAACAATAAATATGGAAGGAGAGTGTTGATTCTCGCTGTGTTTTGCCCATTCAGCACTCAGGATGGAATTTATTTTCTTTTATACAGGCAGCTGTGCATTCTGGGAAGAAAGAGATGCTGCCAATACTTTCCCCCTAAACATCTCCCCCCCTCCTGTGTTCTAAAATAGTTTGATATGTACGGCACATATCAAACATAAAATGGGGTTCTCTAATTGTTTGGAATGTTAATGCACTGTTTGTTTAATTGTGGTGAATCAAGAGAGAGGTTAAAACACCGACTCCAATCGTTTTCCACTTGCTTTAGGTGTTAAATGAAATTAAGCCTGCTTGTTCCTTCTCTCTCTTCTACCAGCGATAATTGAATGGATCACTGCAAACAGTTGCGTAGAGTGAACTGCAGGGCAATAAATGTCTATCTGGGCTTGAAAACACAGGACATGCTGTACAGAGAAATAATACAGCAAAAACTGTAAAATTCTATGGGAACTATTTGTTACAGAAGCAGGTTAGGCTACAAATCCTGAGAAGGATTGAAAATGAAAACATGAGGGCTGAAAGCACAGTTTATAGATTATATGTTGTCTGTCTGTCTATCTGTATCATCTTTCTTTCCTTCATTTATCATCTATCTATGTATCTATGTATCTATCATCTATCCATCATCTATCTGTATCTATCTATCTCTCCTATTTCCTGAGTTCCTACATATATATCCTATGTATCCATAGGTAGGTAGGTAGGTAGGTAGATAGATAGATAGATAGATAGATAGATAGATAGATAGATAGATAGATAGATACATAGATAGATACATAGATACATAGATACATAGATAGATGATGGATGAATGGATGGATCAATGATTGATGGATAGATGGATGGATAGATGGATGGATAGATAGATAGGTAGATAGACAGACTGTAGATATATACGATAGATAGATAGATAGATAGATAGATAGATAGATAGATAGATAGATAGATAGATACATAGATAGATACATAGATACATAGATACATAGATAGATGATGGATGAATGGATGGATCAATGATTGATGGATAGATGGATGGATAGATGGATGGATAGATAGATAGGTAGATAGACAGACTGTAGATATATACGATAGATAGATAGATAGATAGATAGATAGATAGATAGATAGATAGATAGATAGATACATAGATAGATACATAGATACATAGATACATAGATAGATGATGGATGAATGGATGGATCAATGATTGATGGATAGATGGATGGATAGATGGATGGATAGATAGATAGGTAGATAGACAGACTGTAGATATATACGATAGATAGATAGATAGATAGATAGATAGATAGATAGATAGATAGATAGATAGATAGATAGATAGATAGATCGGTCGGTTGATAGATAGACGATGGATGGATGATGGATGAATGGATGGATAGATAGATAGATAGATAGATAGATAGATAGATAGATAGATAGATAGATAGATAGATGATGGATAGATAGGTAGATAGACAGACAGATACTGTAGATATATCTGACCCACAGACGAACACAATACAGAAGCCTGATGATGGCAGATGAGATTCTGCCGAAACGTTGCTACAACTTAAAAAGCACAACTATAATGACGTGGGAAAATACACGAACAAAGCTGAATACCTAATGTATGTCTGTGTGTATGTGTATACACAGAGAGAGAGAGATGAGAGATGAGAGAGAGAGACAGAGACAGACATAAATTCAAACATACACAGACAATGGAAGGAGGGCTGGAATGAATGAGAAATTCTATGAAATGTGTGTATGGGAAGTAGAGTCAAAAAGCCCATGCGATTGCTTTAGTGGTTAAGACAAAGAACAGGACATTTTTCCAATTACAGTCCATGAAAAACAAGAGGTCAGTGAAACAGACAGCTGAGCCTCCGAGGGGTATCAAGGATAATTTATTGACTGGAGAAATACACTTGGCCAGAAAATATTAAATGCCTTCTTAAAATCAATGTTCATAAAGGAATAAAGTGATATCAGCACTTCTATGATGGACAAGGGAATCCAACTGGGGAGATGAGCTGATACCAGCAAAAGGCATCACAAAGGAATCGAAGAGATTTGCATTCAAAGCTGGCTCAGAATTTTGCAAAGCGTATTTGTAAGCAATTTCATATGGGTGAAATCAGGACAACGATGAGAAAGAGACCACAACGGACTGGAGCCCCAGTTGTACCTTTTTTTGACCCAAGACATTTGAATAAATAGTGCTACCTTGTTGTGGCCCTCCAGCAGCCAGAGGAGCTGGCAGCAGATTCGGACAGTGAGGAGGCTGGGGAGGAACATGGGCCAGTCCTGGAGTCTGGGGAAGACTCTGACGAATGTTCTGCCTCAGAGGCGCCATCTGACAATTTTCAGTTGCCTTCAGAGTTGAACATCAGTGAGGCAGAAGAACAACTGGATCCTGTTCCCAGTGTGCACATGCACAGAGCTGCCAGAAGAAGGGAACAGCTAAGGAACAAGGGTCGACTTGGGAGTAAAGGCACAGGTGGACAGTGAATGGCCCCTCCCACAGGGAATACAAGAGAAGTGAAAGGGGAGTGGGGTTTTTCAGGAGACAATTATTCAGGTGAAGATCTGTTCCCACACTCTTGCAAATTATTGTGGCATCTGAAAGATATCAACCTGGCAATTCTCCAAGCCTGATAAAGGTCTATAATTGTGGAATCTCTTGAAAGATTGTTGGCCGGGACTTTGCGAGAGAGGAATTCACTGTAAACTAAATAAAACGGGTTTATCAGGATAAGGAGTCGGCTTTGTGCTGCTGGGGAAGCCAAGGTCAGGACATACCTCTTCTTTTTCTCAAATGAAAATGGACTGCTTTTCCAAAATTGCTAATGATGCATGGTAACAAACACCTTAAAGAGATGATTCTGGGAAGAATTCTCCGATAATATGGATACAGATACAATCATAGCAAATTAACAACTCAGTTGTTTTTGCCTTTTCCTGACTCTACAGTCCTTGACTTATGACTGCAATTGAGCCCAACATTTCTGTGACTAAGTGAGACTGTTGTTAAGTGAGTTGCCACCCGTTGTTAAGCAAATCCCTGCAGTCATTAAGTTAGTAACATAGGTGTTCAGTGAATCTAACTTCCCCACTAGCTTTGTGTGACGACCCGGGGCATGGCACAAAGGCAACACAGTCAAATAAGCAAGAAGAGTCCCTTTATTATCTCCAATTTTGCCCCCAATGTCCAGGTTACCTTCAGCTGGAGGAAAACTCTCCCAGAAACAGCCTTTGACTGTAGAAAATTCAGTCCAAAACCAGGTACATACAAACTGTAACTAAAAATCCAAAGAAACCAAGCTGAAGTAATTAACTTGACAGGGTAGGAGAAAGAATCTCAGACTTGAAAACATGGCAAAACTCACACAGTTGGGAAGACACCAGGAACACAGATAAGCCACGACGATACCAGATAAATTCACAATTTGCTCCCAACAGCTTGCTGCATGCAGTTTCCCTTTTTAAACAGTGTGTTCCCAGCTGCAGCTAAAGAAGGGAATCAGGGCCCTTTCTTCTTCCGTAAGCCACGCAACTCATGTTGCTCCCTTCTCCATTCCTTCCTGTGTGCCCTAGGATGAAGAGGAGGTGGGCCTGGGTCTTCCTCTGAATTCTCTCTCCCTTGCTCTACCTCTTCCTTGCTCTGCCCAGCCAGACTTTGCCCTTCCCCAGTTTCCTCCACAGCCAACGGAGCCACAGTCCAGCTCCCTGTCAGCTGTTCATCCTCCTCTTCCAAATCAGATTTCAACAGAGGTATGGCACTTTGCTCGTCAAATGGTTGCAAAAGGGGATCACATGATTTTGGGATGCAGCTGGGATTCCATAAATTAGGTGGCACAATTAAAAAGTCCCATACTGCTAAATTGGAGCATCCTTTCAGAGTTGGAAAAGCAGAAGAGCCTCTTAATATTTTTTGGGGGGGAATTGTTCGGTGGCATCAGGAACATGAGAGATTGGTAACAAAATCCACGGCTCCTTTCCCAAGGCTTGTGGATACCATGTCTGGAAAATAAAGCAATCTGGTCATACTTCAATCCCTGCTCCAAATGGTTAGAACATTGTTTGTGTCTCATTCTGTTTAATGTAAGATGCTGACAAGAGTTAAAACAAATATTTTTAAGCATTTCCTCTAAATGTACAATTGTAAGTCATAAAAATTATTCCTGGAAGTGTCGGATGTAACATAACACCATTTTTAATTTTTATTTTATTTTTTGATACTACTTTTTATTAGATGCCACATGCTGGAACTCTTAACAGAACAGATAGAAAAATGGGGGAAAGCCACAAATGTTTAGACATGTTAGAGCCAACATGGCAGGCTGGCTTGAAATGAAACATTTGGAAATTTGTAAGCTCTACTCAGGCACTTGCCTGTTTTATCAAAACAGGGTCATCTCACCATAGATTTTGCAGGGGTGTGAGGAGAAAAAGACATTGACAGTGTCATAACGACAAAGGGAGAGAAAATTCTGATGACAATATAATTCACTTATCAGCACAGCTGAAATCGCAGTGTTGGCATCCAAACATTTCATGCTGGAGAAGCAATAACAAAATACAGGCAAGATAGTTTGTCAACCTGCTATTTGCTGAATTTCTTAATGAGTATAACAACCCTACCAATTTGGTGGAAGTTCATCCAAAGTCCACTGTACCGCTAACTCACACACAAATGTCACAATGGCTTAGCAGTTTTATTGACATTCCTCAGTACAAGTAATCCTCAATTGACAATAGTTCGTTTAGTGACCGTTCAAAGTTACAACATCACTGGGGAAAAAGTGATTTTATGACTGTTTTTCATGCTTACGGCATCCCCAAGATCATATGATCAAAATTTGAATGCTTGGCAATGGACTCATGAGGCTTGCAGTGTCCTGGGGGGTCACATAATCCCAGGGGTGGCCTCCTGGGGGTTCACAGGGGTTTGGGAGAGCCCCTAGCTAAGATTCTGTGCACTTCAGAGACCCCCCAAATCCCACTCCTGGCTGGCCTCACCCACCCCACCCCGCCCTTCCCAGGAGTTCCCACATGGCCCATTTTGGGTGCAGGTAAGAGCAGGGTGCATGCGGAGGCTCAAGGAGGGCAAAAAATGGGCCCCCTGGAAGTTTGGAAAGGCCAGAAATGAGCCTGTTTCCGGCTTCCAGAGAGCTTCCGCAGCCCAGGGGAGGTCATTTTCTCCCTCCTGGAGTCTCAAGGAAAACCTCTGGAGCCCGGGGAGGGCAGAAATGCCCCCCGCACCATGGTGCAGGAGGCCGACTAGGCCACACCCACCATGACCACCCAGCAACTGAGCAGAGTACCCATTGCTAAAATTTTTGAAGCTCACCCCTGCATAATGCCCCCCTCCCTTTTTTTTTTCTTTTTTTTACAAGCAGAGCTGTTCCTCTGGAGCATAATCTCTCTGGACATTAGACTGGAAATCTGACACTCTTTCAGAAGGCCCCAAAGATGTGGGGCCTGGGGAACCCAGTGGGATGGAGCCCATTAAATGTCTGGTGTGAGTGTGTGCTGTCGGTGGAATGCAGGAGGTTGGGGGTTTATTATTTTATTATTTTTATTTCTTTTATGTTGTGTTTTTAATTTCCTGTAAGCCACCTTGAAAGTCGCCATGAGTGAGTGAGGTGACAATATAATTTTTTTCCAAATAATTCAGGAAAAAAAGTCCACAGGGAAGCCAGATAACCTTAACAACCATGGTTACTAACTTAACAATTGCGGTGATTCACTTAACAACTCTGGCAAGAAAGATTGCAGTTGCTTAGCAACTGTCATGTTTAGCAACAGAAATTTTGGGCTCGCTTGTGGTCATAACTTAAGGGCTACCTGTATATTGACTTAATAGCTAGCCTAGTACTTTCCCTTGATATTATTTAAAAGCACAAATATAAGAATTGCAAACATTTGGGCATGGGCCTAAATCTGGCCATTGAAGAATTGTTCTGAACATCAAATACTTCCTCTAAAACAGATACAATATTAGCATGAGGGCAGGACAAGAAGCAATGGGTGGAAAGTAATCAAGGAGAGAAGCAACTTAGAACTAAAGAGGAATTGCCCGACGGTTAGAACAATTAATCAGTGTGAACAATTTGCCTCCAGAAGTTGTAAAATGATCCAACACTGGAAGTTTTTAAGAAGAGATTGGATAACCATTTGTCTGAAATGGTATAAGGATTCCTGCCTAAGCAGGGGGTTGGACTAGAAGACCCTCCAAGGTCCTTTCCAATTCTGTTATTCTATTCTATTCTATTCTATTCTATTCTATTCTATTCTATTCTATTCCAATACTTTATTCCAATATTCTATTTCATTCCATTCCATTCCATAAGTTTTAAATCTATTCTATTCTATTCCATTCCATTCCATTCCAATATTCTATTCTATTCTATTCTATTCTATTCTACTGTACTCTACTATTCTATTCTACTCTACTCTACTCTACTCCACTTAACATGGGACCCATATTTCTGCAGCAAAAGAGGATGAACTGGCCTATAACAAGTCCAGATTGACTTGTTGGCTTCATTTCAAGATATAATCCCAATATTAAAATTTTATTAGTCACCTCGTGATGGCTGAGCTACAATTTCAGCTTTCCTTGACATCTGAGTTAAGCCAGTGAATCAGTACATCAACATCTATGAATGAAGACATCTCTGCAACATCATTGCAGAGGCTTGAAAGCAGCAGCTCTTTTATATTCTAGATGTCCCAACAATCCCACTCTTGGCAAAAGACAGTAGAGTCACAGAATACATTATGCTATTTGACAAGCAAGTCTCGGATTCAAATAGCCGCTCTAATGTAATGCACCAAAGAGATTTCCATCAGAACAAATAGAAACAGCTCTGAAAACAGAAACTGAGACTATCTCAGTGAAGGAGAAGATAGCTCAACATCTGGAGAGGGACAATCAATGGAATGTATTGGGAATGGCTGCTGTTGTTGTTTTCCTTTCTGTTGAAAGAACATTTTCCCCCAAATCCTTGATGAGTCATCTTTTGCTTCTCTGTTCTTAGCAAGCAACAGGCAGGAATTAAATGATTGGAAAGACGGTAGTTTCTAGGGTTCTTTTAAGCATGGAATGGAATGAAATAGGAATAAGAATAGGAATAGAATAGGATAGCATAGAATAGGATAGAATAATGGAATGAAGAATAGAACAGAACAGAACAGAATAGAATAGAATAGGAGCTGGAAGGGACCTTGGTGGTCTTCTAGTCCAGCCCCCTGCTAAATCAGGAAAACCTATATCATCCACCTTGGAAAGATGGAAAGCTGAGTCAACCATGAGCTGGTCAGGATCGAACTCCTCACAGTCAGCAGTGAATTAGCCTGCAATACTGTATTCTAACCACTCTGCCACCATGGCTCTTTTGATACACAGAATACCCTTAATTATGTGTAGTGATTATGATGATGATTGATGATGATGATGATGGTGGTGGTGGTGGTGGTAGTGGTGGTGTTATCCATTCAGTTTTGTCCGACTCTTGGTGATTCTATGGGCCAGGTCTCTCTGCTTCTTCTGACTTTGCACTACTTCTTTGACTTGTTCTATGCTATTGGCTGATATCAACTTTGATGGAGTCCAGCCACCTTGTTCTTTGATGGCCTGGTTTCCTTTTACCGCCAACTCTTCCAAACATAATTGCTTTGTCCACTGAACTGCCCCGCGTGACATAGCAAAGTAAATGAGATATAGTTTCATGATTTTGGCTTCTAGTGACATGTCTGGTGTTATGAGCTCCAGTACTTGATTGCTAATCAACTTTTTACACCTAATTAGTATTGTATATTTTTAGCTTAGACAACAAACTCACAATCGGCCTGACTTCTGCCAAAGATACCATTTCAAGAAGAAAGCAGAAATAGGCAAGTCAAGTTACGGACAGACTGCACTGCAAATATACCCAGTGTGCAGATAGATAGATAGATAGATAGATAGATAGATAGATAGATAGATAGATAGATAGATAGATAGATAGATAGATATTGGTCTTGGTGCAATATGCTCTCAGTGTACATAGAAGAATAAGAGACAATAGTCATCAAGAATCATAAGGCAAAACACTTAATGATAGTCACAGGGTAACATAAGCATCAAATTCATACTAGGAAAAGTCAATACAAAATTGTTAGGATACAAAAGAGCAACAAAGGTTACAGTCATGCAGTCCATAAGTGGGAAGGGATGGGTGATAAGGAGTAATGAGAAGATAATAAGTAAAAATGTGAAATGCAAGACTTAGTAAAACAGTTTGAACAGTGTTGAGGGAATTTTATTTGTTTAGCAGAGTGAGGTGTTCGGTGGAAAAAACTGTCCTTGTTGTGCTAGTTGTTTTGGATGTGCAGTGCTCCACATGGCAACATTTTGAGAGGAAAGGAGTTTGAAACAGTTAATGTCATGGATGTGAGGGATCTGTAAGATATTCCCAGCCCTTTTGTTTTTGACTTGTGCAGGATACAGGTCCTCGATGGAAGGCAGGTTGGTAGCCATTGTTTTTTCTGCAGTCCTAATTATCATCTGAAGTCTGTGTCTGTCTTGCTGGGGTGCAGAACTAAACCACAATATTTCTGGAAATCACTCCCAAGTCATGACCATTTGGCCTCTAGCAACATAGGATTTTTAGTGCAAGCCAGAGAAATCAATCAATTTCATTAGGTACATTAATCCATTTGGAAGAAGAAGAGATATGGAGATCAAAGTTCTGGATATACGGATGGTTTAAAGAACAAGTTTCTTCCAGAACATGGATGGTCCATTGTGTGTCATTCAATTGTCAAGTTGACCAAAGGAAATCAGGACACGCTGTCATGAAGAGCAAGATAGATATTTTGAAGAAGAAAAACAAAGGGGGTAAAGAGGAACTTGGAGAAGGAAGAAAAGATGGAGATACTTAGATGGTTTGGCTTTTCTCCTGCCCCCTCCATGAATAAATTATCTGGACTCCTTTTATGTTGCCTACCACTATGGGGAGGGGGGAAAATATAGCCCCCTTACCACAGCAAGTGAACAGTAAACATTCCATGATGGTTTGGATTTCACTGGAGTCCTATCAGCCAAAATTACCCCTCTTCCAGCAAGATAAACATCATATTACTTCATTACCCTTTTAAAACATATGCAAATTAAATTCATTATTCTTTCTTACGGCAGGAGCGAGGTTCGTTTGTCTGGGATTCATCAGCCATCTTTTGTTACCACTGTCCGTGAATAGAGAACCCAGCCCTGTCCGTTGTGCTCTCTCTCTCTCTCCTCATCTTGGAATCAAACATTAATACCATTTGACAGTAATAAATAACAGCTATCACAATGGGGATCTAATCATGATTCTGGGTGGGGGGACCTCCCTTTCCCTCCCAAAGCTGGCTCATCACCGACAACACTGTAAATGAGATTAGCATAACATCTGCCTATGGCAAATGCAGCGAAATCATTTCACTGTCGACATGAGCTTTGAATTTTGGCTGCATCGCCAAAACATAATCCATTTGGCCTAGATTGGCCTGGTTGTATTTATGTATGTATGTATGTATTGTTGTTATGGTATGTGGTATGTATGATATGTATGGTACGCACTTGGGTTGTTTACACACCATACACATCGACAGTATTTTCATGATATATAGTGTATATTTATATAATTTACTACACCATGGTTACCATTTATACACACATTACATTATTTTTGTAATATACACATTAACACACACACAACACACATTATATATATATATATATCACATACACACACACAGACGAACTCAATACGAAGCAATCTGATGATGGCAGATGAGCATTCTGCCGAAATCGTTGCCTACAATTTAAAAGCACAACTATGATGACGTGGGAAAATACCCAAACAAAGCTGAATACCATACATGTAGGTATCTGTGAAAACTTAAGAAAACATGTTATGTATTATATACCCAACAATTACAATTATTTTTACATACATACACACACACACACACACACACACACACACGACACATCCAACAGCACACAATATATATATATATAATATATTTATTATATTATATATATATATATATATATATATAATTTTTTTTAAGCTTTTGCGGTACTTCACTGTGTGCTGTTTAGCTTCCTTCGGGTATTATCCACGTCATTGTAGTTGTCGTCGAGGACTTATCTCCTTTAACTTATCTCCTGTGTTGCTTTCTCCTGTGCCGACCAGCCTGGAGGCAGTTGAGAGGGCCTATTAGCATGCAAGGGCTAAATTTGATTAATGATATATAAAGGCAAAGATCTCTGTAATGGTAGCTTAATCCTCTGACGATTTCAGCAGAGTCTGACAAAAAGCTTCGTAAGTACGTTAAAATGTAATTTTATAATTCTGGAGATTGCAAGATGGTCTGTTTCTCTTTTTACAAGTATACTTTACAAGTATACAATGTCTATCTGTGTGTGTGTGTGTGTGTGTGTGTGTGTGTCAAGGAAGGACAGATGGAACAGAACTCTGGGATTGTGTTTTTCCTGTTTCAGGCAAGTTGAACGAATTACGAAATAGGATGCCGCGGAGATTGGTGACATGTAAGTTTAGTAAATAAATATATTGTCACTATTTATTTTATGTATTTGCTTTGTTTGCATCCGGCTTTTATTATTTTCACAAACAATTCAAGGCTGCATACCTTCCTCCTCCCATTTCCCCTACAACAACAGTCCTGTGAGGTGCGTTGGTCTGAGAGAGAGGGGGAATGACTCAAAGTCATCCAGCCAGCTTTCATGCCTAAGGTGGGACTAGAACTCACTGTCTCTGGTGATTGGCCCAAAGTCACTCAGATAGCTTTTATGACTAAGGTGGGAGTTTCGAACTCAAAGTCTCCTGTCTATGGAGGTTCTCAGCCATCCAGGTCATGGTTGTCCTGAAGGTGCTTCTTGGACAAGAAGCAAAACGTCTTCAAAGAAACACCAGAAAGCCCAGTTGCCTCTTGTAAAATCACCTTTGGGTCACAATCTCCTGCTTTCTAGCTTGGTGCATTCACTAGGCCAAACTGACTCCCTGGTACATAACAACTATCATGTGTCACAATTCACAGCTCATTTTGATGGTTCTATTTCCAGAGTTGTTGAAGAATTTCTCCTTGGAAGAAATTCCGATGTAACTCCAAGGCCATTCTTCCCTTATAGGAAACTTCGATGGCATCATTTTTATTCAAAGTATAGATTAAAACAGATTTCTAGCATGATGAGATGTGAGGAAGGAACGGCTCTTAAAAATAACTTTACGTTGCAATGCGGAGAGGTGTGAATGCTGCTTTGACGAGCAAGGATACTTTTTGGAACTGGAAGTGCGTAGATATTTTTAAGCCATCAAATGACTCTTCTAACAGGATGTGAATGTTATTTCAGATCCTGGCCAAAGATTTGCAGTGCTCCCACTTAATTAAGAAAGAACATGGACATTGTACAAATAGCTTGGGGAACTGCCAAACCACCAAACCCTATATTAGCAATCAAAATCCAGAATAAAAATAGAGACATATTTATGGTATTTTAGCCTATTCCTGGCCTGTCTGATATTCTTAATCGCTTGCTAATGATGAAGGAGAATTTTCAAAGGTTGGGGTTGCCTCCCATGTCATTCAGAGCTACAACAAACCCCTTGGACACAGGGGTGGGATTCAAATTTTTAACAACCGGTTTGTGGGTGTGGCTAGGTGGGTGTGGCCACATGTGACTGGATGGGTGTGGCTTTTTTTGGCAGCACCTCCCCCTCCATTTTTTTGGACCTTCTGGGCTTCACAGAAGCCTCCTAGGGGGGCGTTTTTGCTCCCAGGAAGCTTCCCTGGGGCCCAGGAAGGCAAAAAATGGACACGGGGGAGCTGCACCCCCCACCCTCAATTTTTTTGCCTTCCTGAGCTTCAAGGAAGCCTCCTAGGTAGCAGTAAGACAGTGAGGGGAATCCCGGTACAGCTGATCATAGGAACAGCTGATGGTCAGCAGGGGGGAAAAAAAGAAATACCTTAAGGAGTTGACTGGGCAGGGAAGAATGCAGTCAATGATGCTGCACATGCACAATAAGAACTGACTGGGTTGGGAGGGGAAGGGCGGGTGGGGAAGGTTGGGGCCAGCCAGGGGCACAATTTTCCAGTTCTCCAAACTGTGCAGAATTATAACAACCAGTTCTATAGAACCGGTCTGAACCGGTAGAATCCCACTCCTGCTTGTACAGGTAATCCTTGCAACCATAACCACACCATGCCATGCCCCTGGTTCTCCTCTATCTCCCACAACTTGCCCAAATCTGTGTTCACCAGTTTGAGGGGACCATCTATCCATCTTCTCCTTCTGTCATCCCTTTCTCCTTTTTGTCTTCAATCATTGCCAACATCAGGGTTTTTTCCAGCAAGGTGTCCAAAGTATTTGAGCTTCAGTTTCAGCATTCGTCCTTCCAAAGAACAGTCAGGATTGGTTTCTCCTCCTCATTAGTTACCCCTTGTCTTTTCAACCTGTGATAATGAAGGATGAAGATTGGGAGTGGTGTGGTGGCCTAGAGGTGGAGCTCTTACCTCACAATCAGGAGGCTGGGAGTTCGATCCTAGTTAAAGGCAGATATTTCTCTCTCTGGGTGCGATGAGAATATATCTGCTGAACAAAACTCCGCATTGGTGACAGGAAAGGCAGCTGGCCATTAAACACTCTGCTACTCCATTCAATTGCCGAGACTCCACTCTGTAATGGATTATGGGGTCGTTAAAACATGATGATGACATGAAGGATGAAGATTGGAGGATTCTCCATGCAAGTTTTCTCCTCTGTGTTTATTTGTCAGAGAACTAAGATATCTTTACTCTCAGGTTCCATAGATGCTGAGCATCTGTGCAGGGTGCCCCATACAATGATAGACATTTCCCTCTGGTTCCTGAAATAATCCATTTTCTGGATGATCACAATGCACTGAACCCTAAACTAAATAAATTAGTTGGGTTCTGTTCCAAAAGCCTAAATTTCATACTAATCGAGGTGAACATGTCATGAAAATACATCGCCTAGGTTTTTTTGTGTTTTTACTTGATCTGTGGAGGGTGATGTGTACCCATGTAATCTCTCTACTTTGCTTTCCCTTTTGCTCTGCCCTCCACCTGGGTGTGTACGGATTTCTTTCTGTTCACAACGGCCTTTGGATCTGGGTTACTCTCTCACAATGCACAAAGCTAGGATTTAAAAAAAAAAAAAAGCCAAAGGCTTTGCTTAGCATGCATCCATCTAATACCCTGCCTTGATGGCAGATTGCATGCTGGGTCAGCATTAGACTTTCAAGTGGCACATTGGAACCAAATTTGCATTCTTAAGTGTTCAGTTTAAATGGGGGACTCTAATGAGCATGCCAACTACAAAAGGGAATACTGGGAGGACTGGGGGGGAAGGGAGAGAAACACTGGTTCTTCAGACTTTTCATAAAGCTACAGCTTACTATTTGAAAGTACTTTCTGCTGATCAAAGAGGCATGCACAAACACACCCGTGCAACACTAGACTGGAAAAAAAAAATACCCCAATGAGGAGTGTTTTCAGAAAATTATGTAGAGGGGAGTCAAGGCATAAGCCAACCATTGAAGGAAAGATCCAATTTATTTCAGATTTGCAAATGTATGAGCAAAGAACCTGACTCATAATTTGACACAAAACATCGGAAGATTATGTCCATTTATCTGCATCTACTTCGTTTGTTCCTGTTTATGTTCCTACTTATACTTGTTATCTTGCACATGTTTGACAAACAAACAAATAAATAAATAAGCACCATAGCTCAATAAACATTTATCCAATAAGTGTGTGTTGTTCTAAAGCCTCCATTTTGGTGGGAACATAAAGAAAATGAATTTGGATTCAAAGGAACTTTCTTTAGACATAAGACTGAAATAATCTTATTCTTCTCTTTGAGAATATTCTTGATATTATTTACTCCACTCAACCATAGCGATATCTATTGAAAGGACTATATAATAGATCATTTAAAAATAATTGCGCACATTTTAAGAAACTACCAGGGATTTGGTTTGTCAAAGTAACATTTATATACCAGCCAGGTTTTGTCCTTAGCTTAGTTTCACAATATTTAATCAAAATCACATTTAGAATTGTTCTTCTTTTTTTCTCAGTGAACTAGGGTTTATAGAAGAGCAATTAAGGTTTCAAACAGAGTTTCAGATGGAGTTATCCAATGTCAGGAATATCCAAAACAAAACATTTCACAGAATTCCAGAACTTTCCATGCCTCTTTCAAACAACACAGATCAATTGGGAATGGGTCAATTGTTTTTATAAAAATTAAATATCTGAAATGAAAGGACTTTGTGTTGTGTTTTAGAATAGAATATACAATTCTTTATTGGCCAAGTGTGATAGGGGCACACAAGGAATTAGTCTTGGTGCTCTCATTGTACATAAAAGAAAAGATACATTCGTCAAGAGACAAGAATCATCAGCTCCAACACTTAATGATAGTCATAGGATACAAATAAGCAATCAAATCATACTAGGAAATAGTCATAAATTGTAAGAATACAAGCGACAACGTTATAATCATACAGTCACAAGTGGGAGGATATGGGTGTTAAGGAGTGATGAGAAAATTAAAAGTAATAGCAGTGCAGACTTAGGAAATAGTTGGACAGTGTTGAGGGAATTATTTGTTTAGCAGAGTGATGGCATTCGGGGAAAAACTATCCTTGTGTCTAGTTGTTCTGGTGTGCAGAATAACTAGACACAAGCATTGTTTTGAGGGAAGGAGTTGAAACAGTTTATGTCCAGGATGTGAGGGGTCTGTAGATACTTTCCCAGCCCTCTTTTTGACTTGTGCAGGATCCAAGTCCTCGATGAAAGGCAGGTTGGTAGCAATTGTTTTTTCTGCAGTCCTAATTACTCTCTGAAGTCTGTATCTCTCTTGTTGGGTTGCGCATCAAACCAGACAGTTATAGAGGTGCAGATAACAGACTCAATCATTCCTCTGTAGAACTGGATCAGCAGCTCCTCAGGCAGTTTGAGCTTTCTGAGTTGGCGCTTCCATTTTAGACCAAGAGGTCTAAACCATACAATGAACAATTGTGGGAAGTATGCATGTCTCGTCTAACAAAGACAAGAATCAGGGTGACACGATAGATATCTTATAGTACTTGAGAGGCTGTCAGAAAAGAGGAAGTCAGTTGATTGAGGGAATCAACCTGAGGGTGCTTTGGACATGAAGTGGAAGCTAGTTAAAGAAAGATCTAACCTAGAATTAAGGAGAAATTTCCTAAAGTGAGAACAGCTTGCCTTTTGAAGTTGTGGTGCTCCATCACTGGTAATTTTCAAACATAGATTGGACCATCATTTGTCTGGGATGATATACATTCTCCTTCCTTAAGCAAGAAATTGGACTAGAAGACCTTTAATGCCCCTTCCAGCCTGCTGATTCTATATTCTAAGAAAATATATTTCTTATTATATCTTTGATGCATGCTTTGATGCTATTGGATATTGGATTTTTCAAACTAATGCAAAGGGATCTAGGAATAAAGTAAAATCAAGGTCTTTTGCATCCACCTGGACAACCAAATAACCAATGGTGGTTTTTGGTTTTTTGAGGGGCCACAGAGTAGAGTAGTGCAAAGTCCATGATTTTCTTTCATCAGCAAGTTCTTTGACAGCATATCGCTGAAAGCAATCCAATCCTCAGAAGAAGTTCATTGTACAAATTCATATGTGTTGTGATGCAGCTCCCCAAAAATTTTTTTTACAGCTAGAACAACTTGGCATGATAGATTTGGCCAAGATTTCCAGTTTATTCTAGTTTAGAGAATTGAAGTTCTATCTCAATCTTTTATGAACTCAAAAGTGTTGTTTTCATCATGCTTTTGTTGGCTTTTTGTCTTATAGTTATCACCCCAGCCTTCAATTTCATTCCTAATTTACAGAGCTAGTGCTTTTCAAAAGGCACAATGACTGTCTGCTCACTGGACTGTCTCTAGTCAATTCCTGATTGTCTCCTGCCTTCCATTCATCACTGCTTCAATTTATCCTTTGTAGACTGCTGCCAAAACTCAAAGGTGAACAATACTGGGAAACATGAGAGCTCCCATTTGCGCACTTAATTCTTTGCAATTCAGACCCAGTTCGGATGGCAGCTCTGAGTTGACCTTGGCTGACCTTGAAAACTGCCCAGCAGAGCCAGACCTGGTTAGGCGTTGGATGGGAGCCACTCAAGAAATCCAGAGATGTGGATTAGCCTACAAAATTGGGGGAGGGGGGGGAAACCCCTATATACCATACGTAGTTAGTAGCAGACGTGGTCTTCAGCAGGTTCTGACCAGTTCTGGAGAACTGGAAGCAGAAATTTTGAGTAGTTCAGAGAACCAGCAAATCCCATCTCTGACTGGCCCTTCCTCCATCTATTCTCTGCCTCCCATTGAGTCCCAACTAATTGGCTGGGTCTTCTTTGGTTGCCCTGCACAGGGGAATGGAGCTGAAAAGCACGTTAGTGGGGTGGGAAGAGAATGGGATTTTGTAGTAATCTTCCCCTGCCATGCCCACCAAGCCATGCTCACAGAACCGATAGTAAACAAATTTGAATCCCACCACTGGATAGTAGAAATAGTTACTATTAAAAAATCTGGGTTGCATCAATAGAGGGATAGCATCAAGATCATAACAAGTGATAATACCTCTTTATACAGCACTTATGGGACCATGAGTGGAATATATTGTGTCCAGTGCTAGTCACCACAACACAAACAAAGATGCTGAGACCCTAGAAAGTTTTCAGGGGAAAGCAACAAAGATGATGAAAGGATCTGGAAGCTAAATCAAGATGATAATCAAGATGTTTGAGGAAGGTAGATATCTCTAGCCTATCAAAGAAGAGGTTGGAGTGACAGGATAAGTCTTCTAATATTTAAGGATATTCCCCAGAGGGAAGGACAAGAAGTAATGGGTGGAAACCTGTTAGAGACAGATTCAACCCAGAATTAAGGAGAAATTTTCAATTTATCAAACGATTAGCTTCCCTCTGGGAATTGCAGGTACTCCATCACTGGAGGTTTTCAAGAAGAGACTGGACAACCATTTAATTGGAGTGATATAAGGACTCCTGACTGGGGAAGAAGGTTGGCTACAAAGTCCCTTCCATCTCTATGTTTCTATGATAGATAGATAGATAGATAGATAGATAGATAGATAGATAGATAGATAGATAGATAGATAGATAGACAGATAGACAGATAGATAGATGATAGATAGATGATAGATAGATAGATAGATAGATAGATAGATAGATAGATAGATAGACAGACAGACAGACAGACAGACAGACAGACAGACAGACAGACAGACAGATAGATAAAGACAGACAGATATAGATATATAGCTAGATAGATATAATATAGATATAGAGATATAGGTATAGATATATAGACATACAGATATAGATATAGATCAGATATAGAGAGAGTGTCAAGACCAACTCAAAGTAGTCAATATTTTATGACAGAACAGCTAACATGGAGGAGATCCAAGATTAGCTTTGTAAACAAACAGCTCCATCCAACAATTCTGCAAATGGAGTTGAGAACACATCACACAAGAGGAAGTTTCCATAAGTAGGCCAAAATAATTTTTCAAGTACAAGAACAAGCTACAAACAGAACAATAACAGCTTTAGGCAGAATTGCACACAAAGATGTTTGTTCAGATCGATCCACTTGCTTGCTGTAATCATAATCGTAGACAGTCAAATTCTCTGGATTTTTTCTACATTCGTATACATGTGCAGGAAATCTAGTTGAGTGGTGAGATTTGATGGATTCTCGACATTTCTTTCCATCAAACCCTTGGTTCCTCATTCATACATAACTAGATTGGATGCAATTAAGCATGGTTGGTTGTAAATTAGGAGAAGACAATTGGCAACGAATGGGTGAGATGAAATCTCCAGTTTCCCAAGATAGTGGTGCTTTAATTTGGTAGCCAAATAGCCTATTTCTGTTGTACAATGTGAGTTTGTTTAACAATAAAGATAGGAGTATCTGGGAGACAGGTGGCTTAAAACTGCCAGTAAACCCCAAATTCCCTGAAGACCTATTATCAACATCCATTCTTTCTTCTCCCAAATTGTTTGGCCCATCTGAGGATGTGTTTCACTTTTTAAGGGTGAAAATGGGAGAATGTTTGCCTCCAAACATCTCAACAAGAACAAAAAGAAACTGGACAACCATTTGCCTGAAATGGTATAGGGTTTCTTTCCTGAGCAGGGGATTGGCTAGAAGACCTTCAAGGTCCCTCCTAATTCTTCTCTTCTCTTCTGTAAGAAAAAATGCAGAAAGAAATGGGACATTAATACAGTTTTCCTTTCTTTATTCAGATTTGATCAACAATTCTATGTATACCACACATCTAGATGTAACTGTATATTTCTCATCTTGAATAATGTTTTCAGAATAGTCCTATCAAATTACACTCTGATAGTGATGTTCAGATGTCTGCTTCTTGCCAGAACAGATTCGTGAGCTCCATCTTTCACACTGGTCAACTTATCAAGAGACCATTTATAGTTTCACAATTATTTTTAAAAATATTGGATCCACATTTTAGACTTCTAAGTTGGTAGGGGATGCTGCTGAGAATATATAAGAATATATTTAAACAATTTTTTTAAATGAAAACTTCCCCAATTCCATAAAACAATAAATATCTATTATTTTTTCACTCCAGACTTCTAACCACTTTGCAAAGTTATGTTGAAAGAGGGAAGGAATGAAAAAAAATAACTAACGACAGGACTTTTAATAATACAAAAACGGAATGATTTTACACTTGATCATTGCACAGATTTGCTTCCAGCATGAGATTATACATAATACCAGCAGGACAGATGATCTTCATAATAGCAATAGGAGGGCATTGCTCAGGGTTTTTAGAAGGTAAAAACTGCACCAACTTTTTTTCCCAGGGACAAAAGAACACAATTAGAGGTACCCTTTTGAAATATAAAGAATAAAAAGCTCAGAACGTGGTTTATTTGAGGACTCTTCTGAATATGTTTCAAACTTTTATATATCATTTCTGAAGTGCCCAGTTTTAATGAGACAAACCACCGATGGCAGAAAAAATATGGATGGAGATAATTCTGAATGAATAATCAGGGATGCACTTGAAAAATCAGTGGTGCTTGAGAGGATTCATGAAAGGGCATTTAGCACAGCACAGTGCCACAAAAGATTCAAAATAGGTTTATCACTCTGTAAATAAATTAGGGAGAGAGGCTCTCTTTTTTTCTCTCTCTCTCTCCCTCCCTCCCTCCCTCCCTCCCTTTTCCTGAGATAGAGAAATTTCTATAGATAAGCATATATATACTGTAATTCCTAACAGAATTAGTGGTTTGAGTTTAGAAACTTGGGAGAATCTGTTTTTGTACTCTGTAGTTCTATAATCTGTATTATTATTTTGGTTGGTTGTCTAGCCAGCCAGATGTTTAGATTGGATTCAGAATTTTTATCTACCTATCGAATCCTTCCCAAGGATCTGGGATAGACAGGTGTTTATTATTTATTAAATGTACTGGCCACCCATCTCATTTCGAGAGACTCTGGACAACAGATGTTACTGTTTGGTGGTGTTAAAGATCTTGTCATAGGATGTAAGCCACTTGGAGTAAAGCTGCCTTTTGCAATTGACTGATGGTGTGGGGTTTTTTTGAAGGTGTGTAAGAGGTGGTAGCAGCCCGTGAAGATCTATTTTCTTTTAAATATCAAGTTTTATCATTGCATGGAATGAAAGAGATATTTCAGTAGAAGATGTGGTGGGTGTCAAGCTCCCAGTTGTTGCCTTTGGGGTCAACAACTATTGTTGGAAGTAGATGAAGTATAAAGTATGAAGTATGAAAGTAGATTTTCCCTGTCCAGTTGTGTCCAACTGTAGGGTTTGGTGCTTGTCTCTGTTTCTTAGTCAAAGGAGCCAGCAGAGACAATTTCTGTGGTCATGTGGTCAGCATGGCCATACATCAAAACTGCACAGAAGGCTGTTATCATCCCACCAAATTGATACCTATTTATCTACTCTCGTTACATCTAGAGTATAGCATCCACTTTTGATCACCACATTATAAAAAAGATGTTGAGACTCTCGAAAGAGTGCAGAGAAGAGCAACAAGAACTGGGCCTGTCTAGTCTAGGGAAGAGAAGAGAAGGACCAGGGGAGACAGAAAAGCAGTCTTCCAATATTTGAGGGGCTGCACAGAGAGGAGGGGGGGGCGTCAAGCTATTTTCCAAAGCACCCAAAGGCCAGATAAGGAATAATGGATGGAAACTGAACAAGGAGAGATTCAACCTGGAAATAAGGAGAAACTTTCTGACAGTGAGAACAATCAACCCATGGAACAGAAGTTGCCCTCAGAAGTTGTGGGAGTGCCATCACTTGAGACCTTCAAGAAGAGATTGGACTGCTATTTGTCAGAAATGGTGTAGGGTCTCCTGCTTGTACGGGGGATTGAACTAGATGACCTATAAGGTCCCTTCCAACTCTGATTATCTGTTGTCTGTTATCTGTTATCTGTGTGCATGCTTTCAAATTACCAGGTGGGCAGGAGCTGAGCAAGAATGGGAGCTCACCCTGTCACACAGCACTGGGGTCTCAAACCCAGGTGAACAGCTTTCCAGATGACAAGCTCAGCATCTTCACCCACTTAATTCTGGTTTCCCTGCAAAACAGGGCCCATAACAAACCATTGGTTCATTTAACAATGGTGCCATTCACTCTACATCTGGTGCATTCTCTTACCAACCATTTCAAAAAACATGATAACAATGTTACGAGATACAACCGTAATGGATGACGGTCAAGGACCATCTGGAGCACAAAAAAGGCCAAATTATTTTTGCTTATCCAAATGCAAAAAGGCATGCATCTTCAGACATTTAACTTCCCTGCCAGTCTGGTTTAAAGAAAGGCAGCAAGTAGTGGTGGTTGTTTTCCCCCATACCTGCTATTAGAAAAATAGAGCCTAGCATAATTTATCAAAACATATTAGGAAGCAGTGAGATTTCCCAGGCTGCAGTTCAATCTGCACCTGCCTCTCTGAGTAAAAACTGAGCACTCATCACCGTCCAAATGAATTGTGCCTTTCCGGCCACTTTTGATCAGTTGTAAGCATCTGAAAACACCCCAGCTTTCTCTGGCTGACAAAGCAACATTGATTGCTGGGAGATAAAGGTTAAGAAAAGCCAATTTGGCTACACAGATCTATTCCACACCTCCAGTGTCCTTTTTCATCCTCTCAGTGTGGTTCGTGGGTTGGCCAGATGCAAACAGGGCTAGAAATGGTAATAGGTAGATTGCAATAGCACTTAGACTTATATACCACTTTACAGTGCTTTTACAGCCCACTCTAAATAGTTAACAGAGTCAGCCTGTTTCCCCCAACAATCTGGGTCCTCGTTTAACCAACCTCAGAAGGATGGAAGGCTGAGTCAACCTTGAGCCTGGTGAGATTCAAACTGCCAAATTGCAGGCAGAAGCAGCCTTCAGTACTGCACTCTAACCAATGCACCATTGTGGCTCATGAGATAGGTAGGTAGATAGGTTAGATCAAGAGAGAGAGAGAGAAAGAGAGAGAGAGAGAGAGAGAGAGAGAGAGGGAGGGAGGGAGGAAGAGAGAGAGAGAGNAGAGAGAGAGAGAGAGAGAGAGAGAGAGAGAGAGAGAGAGAGAGAGAGAAAGATATCACATCCCAAAAATATGTAGCCTTCATCAATTAAATCTCATGTCCTGAAACTTGTCTATGCAGTCCAAAAGCTGACTTTTATTATTGATGAAAATTCCTTATTGACATAATGATTGATTAATTGGTCTCTCTTCTAGGTTCATGAAAAAAAGGTATTCATGTTTATTCTTTCAATGGTCTTTCAATATTAACTGGGGAAGTTCCTGTATCTACTAGCTATCTTCTTCTACCAATGTCATGAAATACATCACCCATGTGTTAACATGCTGATGATGTGTTACACTAATATATCTTTACACTGGAAATACTCTAATGATCTGTCTGGGCATTAAATCAGCACCATGCTGTCATTTTGATGAGGTGTTACTTCAAGTTGCAGCAGTGATCAAAAGTAACTATTAGGAGACCCAACAATGGGACACCTATCTTTTTAGAATTCAAGGATTTGTTGAGTTTAGAAGGAGAGCATTTAGAAAAAATTTCTCGGGTAGAAGTTAGAAGAGACGAAAAAAAAGACTTTTAGCACAAAAAAGGTGTTTTGCTCCCTTTTGATACCAAATATTTATTTCATTTACTTTTACCATCAACTTGTGTTCTTAAATGGAATAAATCAATATTATAAAACCAGCACTATCATTTAATGGATGGGGCTGTCTATGACATGGTTACTTTGGAATCAAATCCATTAATAATATCTCCAATAGTCTAAAAAGAGTCAACCCTCATGAGGGTCTAAGGAGAAGAAAGATAGGATCAAATGTGAAGTTGTAGTGACCCAAAATCACCCAACTGGCTTTCCTGGCTAAGACAGGTCTAGAACTCACCGTCTCCTGGTGATTGATCCAAAATCATCCATCTGGCTTTCGAGTTTAAGGCAGGACTAGAATTCCCCATTTCCTAGTGATTGGCCCAAAGTCACCAACAGGTTTTGGAGCCTAAGGCAACACTAGAACTCACCATCTCCTGGTGATTGTCCCAAAGTCACCCAAATGGCTTTCATGGCTAAGACAGGACTTGAACTCATGATCTCCTGCTTTCTAGCTTGCTGCCTTAACAACTAGACTAACCGCTGTCCTGAGCTGTCCTTGCAACTCAAGTCAAAAATCACAAAATTCAATTCTCATACTCCTGTTTTCACCTCCCCCCACCCCCACATCACTCTGAAATATTTTCTTGTTCTCCATAAAATGGGGCTGCTGCTTTTCTGCTGCTGGTGGTTTGGTTACATCAGCAATTACATTTTGGAGCATGCACCATTTCTAATGACATTAGCATTCCCATTTGGAGAATGGGTTTGCTACCAGTATATAAGATCACTTCATTCTGGAAGAGTTCCAAAGTGTAGCGATGGAACATCTGCAAAACAACTTACAAATGGGTAATGGAGTCAGCATTGTGTTTGATTATCTTTGTCAGCCAGAAGCATTTTAATTAGAGCTTTGCAGTTTAATATTCTGGAGGCAGCTTTTCTTGAAAAGGGGGCTGCGTTGATTTCTGAAACTTTTTGTGGTCTCTCTTATCCAGGGGAAGGCAAGTAGGTTGAACTCACAAAGCTCTAAGATGGGCCCTTTTCCAGACACCAATCAATTAAAAACCTTTCTGGAGGAGAAAGTACATAATGGATTGCTGGTCTCCACCTTCTCCAGGCACTGCCAAATTGGTGGAGGTAGGAATGGGCTGTCCTTCTCTTTGGCCATGTCCCAGCTCTGACGTTCTCCCTTCAGACACAGATTCATGTGATCAACATTATTGTAACTTTGGTGCCAGAAAAACAGTGGTGGGATTTTAAAAATTTACTACCGGTTCAATGGGCGTAGCTTGGTGGGCATGGCAGGGGAAGGATCAGTGGTGGGATTTAATTTTTTTTTACTACAGGTTCTATGGGTGTGGCAGGGGAAGGATACTGTAAAATATCCAATCATCGGTGGTATTTTCCGGTTCTCCAAACTACTCAAAATTTCCATTACCGGTTCTCCAGAACTGGTCAGAAGCTGCTGAATACCATCTCTGCAGAAAAAGCCCTTTTCTCTGTGGGTCTTGTGAATTTCCTAACTCTGTTGTAACCTGCAATATGGAAGAATGAAGAGGACTGCAACACCTTTTAGATATCCATCATAATGGAGAAACAGTAGAAGAGCTATCTGATATAGATTCCACTTATGCACTTCGGTGGATGGAAAAATCCCTCTCAGGGTCCTCCTAGTGTCATCAGACTAAAACATGGGTGGGGTGAAAATTCAATCAGTTTGATCCCTGAGGGATTCAAGATTCCTGAGCTTCCTCAAGATTTTCTGGTTTGTTAAGCTTATGAATAAGCTCCATGTCAACAGAAAGAAGGGATGCAGATACATGGACTGGTCAAAGCAACTTTTTCATATCTTCTGGCCTAGCTGTCACAACTTGGAAGTGCTAACCAGGAGGAAACATCAAACGAAAAGCATTGATGTGTTTGGCTCATTTTTTTTAAAGTATTGCTTCACCCTTTCCTTGGGATGTACAGCAAAGGAAGAGAGCAAGCAATAATCTATATGTTGTATTTCTTCTTTGGAAATTGGCAGCCATGGTGGAAAACTTTCTTCCCAAGTTTTCCTAAGTTCTCAAATGTGCCTACCTGTGGCAAACATGTTGCCAACTCTAAATCTAATTCTGCTTCAGCCATCACCACCATGTCTATGGAGATTTTCAGCCATCCAGGTCATGGTTGCCCCAAAGATGCATTTCCAAAAGGAAACTGGACTTTTTTTGGGGGGGGGGTGTTCCCCTTGAAAACATTTTGCTTCTCAACCAAAAAGCTTCTTCAGAACATCAAAACTGAAGAAGTTTCTTAGATGAGAAGCAAAACATATTCAAGGAAAAACAAAGTCCAGTTGCCTTTTTTGGGGAAAAAAAGACTTTTGGGACAGTATCATCTTCATTGTTCATGCTTCTACCTTGTTTTTTGAGAAGTTCTCTGCTTTTCATTTCTTGGTTATGTGCGTCTGGTACTCTGGAATATTGCATTCATTTATAATTAAATGGAATAAACAGCAAACTGAGTCTCTGTTACTTAGAATGAAAGAATAAATGGAATCACCTAGAACAGTGGTTCCCAACCTTTTTTTTGCCCCGCGCCCCTAAAGAACTCGCACCCCCTGAAATGTATGGTAAATATATGGTAGGATTGAATTATTTAATTATTAAATATATGGTAGGATTGAATTTTTTCAGCTATGTGTGTGACAGCCACTAAATAACGATACTTAACTCTAAAATAAAAACAAAGTTAGTCCATTGCAAAAGAAAATAAAAATGCCAACATATAGCCAATATCCTATTATTTACCTGGACTTTTCTCACACCCCCTGGAATATCGTCTCGCACCCCAGGTTGGGAACCCCTGACCTAGAAGGACAAATGAAGACGATTCAAAGTTCTCAGGTGCCCTATTTTAAACAACAAAGGGATCAGAGTTGAACAAACCTGGGGGGAAAAAAGGAATGGCTCATTTTGGATCAGTTTGATCTCAGCCACATGATTTTGGAAAGAACAGTTGGTGGCGTGGCCATGCCACAATGAAGTTTGAAAAATGATAGAAACTTACTGTGGCTCACCAAACCTTCTTTCAAGATGCTGTCGATAGCTTTATTTTTATCTTTACAGAGAGATGTATAAAAGTAAAATCTAATGGAAGCATCTAACAGGCTCCAGATCTTGATTTATTAGAAAGCAGGCAGAAGAGGCCTATGGAAATGGAACAAAGAAAAGGATGAGCACCTCACACAGAGGCACAAGATTCCTTTTTAAACATTATGTGATATTCTTAAGAAAGGGTGTGTTTTTTATGTCAATACATTTCTGTAAAAGCTGCTCCCCACGTGTTTAGCTTTGGAAGTTTCACCTGCAGAACAAGAGATAATCTTTATTCCTTCCTTCCTTCTTCTCTCCTTCATTTCTTCCTTCCTTCCCTCCCTCTCTCCTCCTCCTATCTCCCTCCCTTCCTTTTTTCTTTCTTCCTTCCTTCTTTCCCTCCCTCCCTTCTCTCTATCTTCTTTCCTTCCCTCCCTCCCTTTCTTCCTTCCCTCTCTTCCCCCTCTCTTCCTTCCGTCCTCCCTCCCCTTTTCTCTCCTTCCTTCTTTCCTTCCTTTCATCCTTCCTTCCTCCCCCATTCAGAACAAATCCAGCCCGAATGAACACACAGAATCATTGTTGGGAACTGCTGCCTCACCATAATGCAAGGAAGATGTGATATATTTTATTTCATTTATCTATTTACAGTACTGTTTCTGAAAAAGGGTAAAAATACATATTCAGGAGCAGGGAGTAAAAAAAAAGCCTATGTGGAACCTATTATGGACACTTTGAGAAGAGATTTCTCAACATCTCCCTGTGAGCAGTTGGGGAGGGACATTTTTAAAAGATGTTGTCTTTGTGATTTGATGGAACAGAACAACATATCTGGAGGAGAGATGGATGGACTTCAATGTCCATAGCCATACTCCAAACCCTGCTTTTGTTTTCGAAGTTTATTCCTTCCTTGTTCCGCCTTAAAGTCTCAAGAACAATGTTGCATTTCATGCAGATTATTTGAAATAATCCTCTCTCTCTCTCTCTCCCTCCCTCTCTCTCTCTTTGCAGCTGCAGCCTGTGTGGATATTAAAACAGGCAAACAAAACCTCCCTGCAATTCTCCCAACCTTCAGAATCCAACCGCAGAACCCCAATTCTTTCCCTGCATCTTCAGTAGAGTCCTTCTATTATTCATAGAGCACAATGTAAATGAAGCTATAAATTTTGCCACATACTAAATGTTGAAAGGAAATAATGGAAACGGTGAATTATGAATGAATCATGGGTTACTGTAATTCCTGAAGGGCTCTGATGAAAATGATTATGGTCGCGGAATGATGCAGTAGGACAAGTTATATCTATTGATTTCCCCCCCACACACCATCCTTTCAAGAATGCTATAATTAATAAACACAATTTATGTGTTTAATATTCATGCCGGTGCTGACGGTTGAGATTGAGCACAGAGTCTACCCAGCATAACAATTTGGGAGTGGACAAGGGTCTTTTGTTTTGGGTTTTTTTTCTGAAATGGCAGGAGAGGCACATTACCTGATGGATTCCTTTCCACCATCGTTGCTACCTCCATTTCCCTAACTTACTTCTAAATGATAGTGACAATTCCATCAACGGACACATTGACCTACAACCAGCCTACAACCCTTCAGAATTCAAATCAACCACAGAGCCAACCTATATACTTCATGAGTCAAAAAGAGGGCTGTGAAGATATGTACAGACCCCTCTCATTCTGGACATAAACTGTTTCAACTCCTACCTGCAAAATGATGCTATAGAGCACTGCACACCAGGACAACTAGACACAAGGATAGTTTTTCCCCCGAACGCCATCACTCTGCTAAACAAATAATTCCCTCAACACTGTCCAACTATTTACAAAGTCTGCATTTCTATTACTATTAATCTTCCCATCACTCCTTATCACCCATCACCCCCCACTTGTGACTGCATGACTGTAACTTTGTCACTTGTATCCTTATGATTTATATGGACTTCCTAGTATGATTTGATTGCTTATTGTAACCTATGGCTATCATTTAGTGTTGTACCTGATGATTCTTGACTCTTGATGAATGTATCTTTTCTTTTATGTACACTGAGAGCATTTGCACCAAGTCAAATTCCTTGTGTGTCCAGTCACACTTGGTCAATCAAGAATTCTATTCTATTCCAACCAGAGATGGCACTGACCTTCAACCAACCCACACAACCTCACCCCAACCAACATTTATCCTCCCAATGACCTTCACCTGATGTGACCTCCCTATCAGAAGACCCATCAGAAGACCTTCACTTGACACAACCCACACCTGACGTGATCTCAACATCTCAAGACCAACTGATCTTTATGAGCAGAAGCCTTTATGAGCAGAAGAACACAGACATCAGAATTCAGCCCAATTTGGACACTAAAATGCATATGCTAATGGAAAGGCATCATCTACATGGATTAAATTCCACAGCAGGAAAAAATAACTATGTTGTAAGACCAATAATACGTTTCATATCATAAGCCTCCAAACAGACTTAAAATTATGGTGTAAGCTTTAAATTAGGTTTACTATCCAACCACATTCAAACTGTCAAGGGCTGAGGTTGGTTAAGGATTACTATTTATTCTGTTGTTATCACTTCTAAATTGGTTCTGGACACTAAGAAATCAGATACGAAACTGAAGATTCTGAAGATCTTCTGCAACCACATGTGCATTCACCAATTGAGTTATGGGCTTTGTAGTTCCTTCCCAAAGAAGAAAAGAAGGGAGAATACAAGCATATTCATATAATATGCTTAGCTTATGGAGACAGATGGGTGGCCAATGTCATTGTACAACCAATGAAGCTTAGTTAGGATTCACCTTGGTTCATTTCTTTCTCTGGCTTGACACGTTTGGGTTATTTATGGTTCGCTATGTTGGACATATTTCAAAATATAGTTTAATTCAATGACTAAAGGAAGTGTGGTTGTCAAAACCAGGAAGTCTATTTGCCAGCTGTAAAGTTTGAGACAACACAGCAGTTCTCCCTGTAACATCACATCTGTGACAATCTATTCACACTTGCTAGTTTTGAAGCAGGGAACTGAATATATGTTTCATCTTTCTGATTCAAAGGAAGCTCTGGTGGTCTCAGAACTATGTAGCAGCATTGCAGCTTCTGGAGATACTACAATTTCACACCAGGAAGCAACTAGTATTCATCCTAGACATGGTGAGGTAAGTAGACTTTGAGCCATCTGGCACATTAAGCATGACAGACTTACAAGAAGCTTACAAACTCTTGTATTACATACACATGCGACATAATTCAAGCCACATTAAGATTTGCTTTAAAAAGGGAGATGAAATTTCAAAATCCTTGCTCTTCTTTCACTCCCTGTCCCAAAGGAATATTAAGTATGCTTCTTTTTTCAAAAATATTTGATTGATTAAAACTTAGTAAAGCAATTCCATTGCCACGGGTGTTTAATTCTCTAAATTGCAATCAGGTACAAAGTACACATCATATTACCTAAATAGAAATACAAGATTAATTCTTCTGGGAGTCGATTTGATCCAGTGTGCAGCACAGCATATCTCTCAACGAAGACGATGAAATGAGATGGAAATGAGCAAAGGCCCTTTGAATCTTAATGTTAAAAAATTGGCTTCAGATCCTCATAGAGACTCTAACATTAGTCAATCGTTCTTACTGTGTCATTTCTGCCTATCTATAAACTTTCCAGGACTAGGAAAATAATCTTCATCTCATCAGAATTCGCCATGGAACTTCAATCTGGGAATGATTGGGTTGAGGAATGTGGTTGAATGTGTTCTTCCAATGTAGGTTAAATAATCCACTAAACTTGCAATTCAACAACCTTGGTTAAAGCCACACTATTCCTTATGCCTTAGGCCTTGAAGCTGCTTTATGAAGAATATGAAAGTCCAAGTCACCAAAGATAGAATTGAGACTTACTATACTTGGAGGCTGCTATTTTCCATCTTCATAGCATCTGCTCTTTTGCTTGTCTTCTGTTCTTTTGGCCAATGTAACAAAGGCTTCTCTTATCACCAGAGCATTTCCTTTCATTTGGTAGACTAATCTCCACATAAAAGATGTGTTTCATAAACATTCAGTGATTTTTGGCGGATGTCCTCTGCAGAAATGGTATGACTTTCATCAAGAGGTTTAAAAAAATGTAGCTAGTAATCAGTAAGAAACCCAATATATATTTCCATCTAAGAAAGAGTGGATATAATCCCAAATTTTACAGTCTCTAAACAATATAAACAGGATATTTGCAAGTAAGATTAAGTTTGAGCATTAATATGAACATCCTAGCTCTGTTAGCAGTTAAGAGATTCATATATATATTATTAGCCAGATTAAACCATCCTTGGATAAGACAGTTTATTTCCCACACACAAGAAACCAGTCCTTTTTAACCCAATGCAGTATGCATTCATGTATATTTTTGGGTTCTTTGTGCTTTCTGAGCTTGGTGGTTTTCTTGCAGATGTTTCATGATCCAACTAGGTAACAGCTTCAGTGCTAGAAGTAAGATGGAGGAGGAGGGGGGGAGGAAAACTATGAAGTCCTTAGTGTTTTCTGAGCTTGGTGATTTTGTTGCAGTCATTCCATGACCCAGCTAGGCAATATTTTCAGTGCTAGCTGGGTACTGAAACATCTAGAAGAAAGCAACCAGGTTCAAAGAGCACCAAGGGCTCCACATAACCTTGAGTTATGAATATTCTTTTCTATTGGTATCACATATATTTTCAGGAAACCTAATGCTTCTGACCAAATGATCCTTACACTCTTATTTTCTGGTAGTTTTGCAAAGGTGCACAGCCTCTGTTTCAGATTAATAGAATGCCTCTGACAACAGGGCTTCAGGTGAATTGAAATGGACACCTCTGGAAACCATCATGGCTTACAAGGAAAGTTTGATTGTGTTCGTCTTTTCCCCCCTGTCATTGTCTATTAATGTCATATTAGCCTAATTCAAGACTAACATGATACTGAAATGTTAGCATATTACAGATTACTTAACATGCCAAGCTTGTACCTGAGCATATTATTTGGCAGTGCATATTTGGGAGTGAAGCTGGCAATAGAGAAAGAGATGGCACCATGATAGGCCATAAAGATTCATCAAGAGAGTTAATCTCCCCAGTTGATCTGCTAATTGGAAATAAATGTTTTTTTAAGACAACAAATCAAAACTATGAATTATTCGGTGCACAGGCTTCCTTTTTTTGAAGCCCAGGATAGAATGCAATCCTGCACACAAATAACAGCCATTTTGACAACAGAATAGAGGATACCAATAGCACCCCATGTTTTATTTCTTCAGCGAGAACCATTGGAACTAAAAGGTACCTGCTCAAGCAGATCTTTGACAACCAAAAATGATGCATTCCAACATCTCAATCTTCAACTGTTGAAGTTCTCAACTTGAAGTTAGGAATTAACCCAATGTATCTGAAGATGGCTAATTGGTGTATGTTGATGTAGAGATGTTGAGGCATGGAGAATGCTGGTCCATATAGTGGCCAAGGGTTGGACACAACTGAGTAGCTGATGGCAACCATGATTTAGCGATTTTTCTAGAATAATTTATTCTGAGCTGTGTATGTTCCCTGTATTTGACAGTCCTATCAGGTAAGCCCTGTTACTGTTCCACAGGATACTGAACACCTGGTTGTTTCCAAAATATTTGGGCCAGGTTGCAGGAGAAGGATGGCAGAGCCTGGGGTTGCATCAAAAGAGAAATCAGCCTAGAATCCCTATGTAATCACAAGCAAGTCCAACCATCCACGAATTTCATTGACCTTTATCTAACTCTAAGCAAGTGCTAACTATTAGTTGAGAATGTAGTTTTGCGTAGGCTTGGTTATTGATAAATCAATTTAATTGGACATGATCTTTCATGCCTTACAAAGTATGTAGAAGAAGTTTGACACTGTTGGTGTACTTTTTAAAGGTAAGTAGGATTACTGCATTGTTTATCTTTGATTGCTTATCATGATTCACACCTTCCAAATCTCATTTCCCCCAAGCACAATTCAACCCTTAGGAGTTGGGGTTCATCGATAATGATTATAAGAGCCTCCCAAAAGAGATTGGTCTGAGGTCCTTCTCTGCTTTCCAGTTGGCCATGGAGAAGGTCCAGATCCAGCAGAACTTGTCCACTTATTATACTTCTAGGATGAGATGACCAAGTGGGTGAGATTGCTATTGATTTTTTTTTTTATACACTTTTGTATTCATAAGGACCAACAGATAATGGTTGCTACCATTTTGCACTTACTGGCTTGTTATCCACCTTGAGTGACGGATTGATTTTCTGTTAGCTAAGAGACTTGAAGAAATATTATTTGAGTCAGCATGCAGAGGCTGGCAGTGTTATCTTTGTCTCACACTGCTTTGATTGAATCATAGGTTGTGAACTGTTATTGTGATCAGACTGACAGCCCATTCTGGTAAATCCAATTTTTAACCATCGCTTTCTCACTATCGTTTGCGAGGTAGAACTTTTTTCTTCTTCTTTCAATCATTTTGCTTCTGATAGTTCTGTAATACTGTCATGACCCACAGTCAACATGGAAATAAAACTGAATGGTGCAGCAGCCATTTTGTGACAGCAGTGTGACGTGCTCTTAAAATTTCAAACATGGTCAAGTGAACTCTATTTATATCCCACCTTGCTTATTTTTATAAACAATTCAAGGCAACAAATATAGCTAATACACCTTCCTCCTCCTATTTTCCTCACAAACACAACCCTGTGATTGATGTAAAGTCACCCACCTGGCTTTCATGCCTAAGGCAGGACTAGAACTCATCGTCTCCTGGTGGTTGGTCCAAAGTCATCTAGCCAGCTTTCATGCCTAAGGCAGGACTAGAAATCACCATCACCCAGCCAGCTTTCCTGGCCAAGGTGGGACTAGAACTTGTGGCATCCTGGTTTCTAGTTAGGTGCTTAACCACAAGTCCAATCTGTCTCTTTTCAAATAAAGAGTTGTCTTTTCGTACACACAATAATAAATAAATAACATTGAGAACAGATAAACAAGAGAATTAAATGCAACTCATCTGATCATGATAATTCTGCATCTATCAAACAATGATCAATTTAAACCCTTAGAACAATTCTTCAGAACTTTATAGCAATTACACAGCCTCTGGCCTTTAGGAACAACAATTAAACATTTATATCTGCTGCTAAATTACCTAAATAGCCTCTTCTTGGCAGTGATAGAAATAAAAGTGCTAGCTAGTATTACATTCACATATGCTGCAGATTGAAGAACGATGAGGACTCAATGAACAGAGCTTGATGGAATTATATAAATATTTAAAACTTTTAGGAGAAGGGTGGAAGGCAAAGAAGGCAACACAAATTCGATTAAGCTGCCATCTTCTGGTCAGGCCAGGCATTTTATGAAGAAGGAAAAATAAGAAAGCAAGCAAAAGGCAAGTCAAATTTAGCTAAGGAGAAGAAATCTATAGGACCTTCTCACTGAGTCAACCAAAAGCCTCAATTGTATTCATTATTGTGGCATTCCCAGGTGTCTTATTGGCACATTATAGCTGATGACTCCACAAGACAAATTCATAGCAGGGAAAAAACAACCACCACCCTATAAATAAATGTTAGAAACCATCTTAGATTATCTTGGACTACAGAAGGTGTCTCAGATAACTGCTACAATTCTCTCTAGAAGTCAACACCCTCCTAAAAAATCTGATGATGGAATACTTAAAGCTCCTTTGCTATAGTCTCAGTAATGTACCTAAGATAAACAGGCATTTCTCTGAAGTTTTTCCCATCTTCTTGTTACAAAGATCTGGTAGCTTTCCTTTTCTCTGTGATAGGTACTGTAAGCCAGAAAGTTGGGAATCAAGATGTCCATTATGAAGATGCTATGGAAAGACCCATCACAGATGTTTATGGAGATCTTCAATCATTCCAGGTTATCCCAAAAGTGCTTTTTCAAAAGGCAACTGGGCTTTGTTTTTCCTTGAAGACACTTCGCTTCTCATCCAAGAAACTTCTCCAGTTCTGACTGAAGCTTCTTGGATAAGAAGCAAAACCTCTTTGAGGAAAACAAAGAAAGTCCAATTGCCTTTTGAAAAAAGCACCTTTGGGACAACCTGGAATGGCTGAAGATCTCCATAAACTCCTTTGCTTAACTTAAACTCTGGCAAACCTTGGATATTTTGATGTCCTAGAAAATCCTTTGACCAGATTCATTGACTATAAAAAATAGGCATTGACTGCACTATGTTTAATATTGTGGCCTTGTTTTTTAATCTGTGTTTGTTGTTTCCTTTTGCTTTAATAGGAGGTTTTATTGTGTTGTATGCCACCCAGAGTCACTTTATCTGAGATGGGCAGAGCTACAAATTGGACAACTACAATTAATCCTTGACTTTCAACTGTTCATTTAGTGACTATTTGAAGTTACAGTGCCACTGAAAAAGCTGACTTATGTCTGTTTTTCACACTTACAACCAGAGCAGCATGGTTGTCTGATTAAAGTTCAGATCAAAAGGCAACCAACTCATATTTATGATGGCTGCAGTTTCCCAAGGTCACATGATCCTCTTTTTGCGACCTTCTGACAAGCAAAATCAATGGAGAAGCCAAATTCACTTAACAACCACGTTACTAACTGAAGAGCTATGTCAAGAAAAGTCATAAAATGGGGCAAAATTCCTTTAACAACCGTCTTGCTCAGGGATGTAAATTTTGGGCTCTGCTGTAGTTGTAAGTTGAGGATTACCTGTAACTAAACTTATGCTGAAAAAATTAGCTCTTTTTCTCTCATAAGGAAGGAAGTCAAGAAGGGAGGAAAGAAGGAAGGAAGGAAGGAAGGAAGGAAGGAAGGAAGGAAGGAAGGAAGGAAGGAAGGAAGAGTGAGCAGAGGGAGAGAGAAAAGAAGGAAGGAAGGAAGTCAAGGAAGAAAGGAAGAGAGGAAGGTCAGGAGGGAGGGAGGAAGGAAAGA
Source organism: Laticauda laticaudata (assembly GCA_004320025.1). NCBI lineage: Eukaryota > Metazoa > Chordata > Lepidosauria > Squamata > Elapidae > Laticauda > Laticauda laticaudata. The sequence continues at coordinate 9,891 of BHFT01020443.1, read as the reverse complement.
AGGAATCCAAATGTTCTTGCTCATTGGAGAAGACTCCACTGAAATGTTTGTTTTTCATTTCCCTCTTCCAGCTTTACACTTTTTTAACAGGGGTCATTGTGATCAATCTGTACTGCAGAGTTGTTGGGAGAAGGGGATGCTTTCAATACTTTTTACAGCACACTTTTTTCTTTTTCTTTTTTGAGAGCTTTTGGCCTTGTTGATAAAGTTTTTAAACCAAGGAGGATACCAGTTGTGTCAATATATCCCAAGGTGCTTTAACACATATTCATCTTGTCATATTGCTGAATGAATAGGTAGGGGAGTCAAACCAATGCAGAAGAAGCACAAAGTAGCTCAGGTGATACACGGCATTTGTTGTACTTCAATTACCTTCTTTGTATAATGTCAGGAGGTAAAAGCTAACAAGCCATAACTTTTCTTGACATTTCCTCCCTCCAGTGACCAGTGATGGAGTTGCCTTGGAAAACATTCATCATTTTGCAGCAGGGTAAAAGTTTATTTTTTTTTAAGAAAAAAATAAGAAAAATGAAAAGAGAAAAAAGAAAAAAAGAAAGGAAGGAAGGAAGGAAGGAAAAGAAAGAAAGGAAGAAAGAAAAGAAGAAAAAGAAAGAAAGAAAGAAAGAAAGAAAGAAAGAAAGAAAGAAAGAAAGAAAGAAAGAAAGAAAGAGGGGGGAGAGAAGGAGAAAGAAAAACAGCAGACAGACAGAAAGAAAGGGGAAGGAAGGAAGGAAGGAAGGAAGGAAGGAAGGAAGGAAGGAAGAAAGAAAGAAAGAAAGAAAGAAAGAAAGAAAGAAAGAAAGAAAGAAAGAAAGAAATCTAAATGCAGAGTGTCCTATCTGCATTTAGGCCTTTCTTGTTTTAGAAATAATGAGAAATCCAACCTCGAACTAAGGAGAATTTTCCAGAAGTCCCATAACCCAACACTGGGGGTTTTTAAGAAGAGATTGGACAACCATTTGCCTGAAATGATATAGGGTGATCTAGGGGTTGGACTAGAAGGCCTCCAAGGTCCCTTCCAACTCCCTTATTCTGTTAAGAGGTTGTGAGACTTTACTTCACTCTTCAGAAACGAAGCAGTTGTAGCCTTTCCTACAGGTATCTTCCTAAGGGAAAAAAAAGAGTCACCATGGAACATTCTAGATCAAAGTTTTGGATATTGATGGTCTAAATATATAGCAGGAGAAAGTACTCACTACGTACAGTGCAAAAAAAAAATTTATATCATAGATAGATCAGGAGATATATCTCTGCAACAGGAGTTTGCTCAAAAGATTTCATTCTCATGCTGATTTGACAAGATAGAACAGAAGACTGGAAATTAACCAGATGTTGTGGAACATGATGACTGATAATACAAATATTTCATCTCTGTTACCAGGAGGAGGATAGATGTGCAGTTGTTGATGTTGTATTTTTAAAAAAAGATGGACTAAGATTAAGTGCCTGATAGATTTAGAATGGAAATGAGTAACTGGACAGGAGAAATAATAAATATTATAAGTCTTATAATATTATAAAATAATCCTGGCTTGACAATGCAGCTTAATTCTTTGTGCAAATAAAAACTTGAAAAGACCCTTTTGATTGAAGGGGATGACTGGGGGGAGTGAGAGAAAAAGATTAGAATTCCCATCCTTTTCCCAGCTTTCCAGGCAGGAATTTTCTCCTCTGTCTACCGATCAGAGTTTTTGAATAATACATATGATAACTGTCATATATGGACTATAAGTTCAACTTAAAATGATCCTAAAATCAGACATGGTTTTTGTCTCACCTCTTAGAACTCCAAACTAAATAAATACATTTCATTTGTGGACTTTGACCAATCACACCTATGGTAGAATTGCAAAACACCACAAAAGAGCATCAAATATTAAACATGAAATAAAAACAAGAAGGATTCAGCAAATAAGTGGCAACAGAGAAATAGTGTTGGCTACTCTTACGATGTAACATAGCAGCTGCCATTCCAGATGGACAAGTTTTAATTTCTGGGCTCCATTTCCCGCATTTTATATCACGCAGTACAATTCATGGTAGTACCTTCCAGTGGTACAGTAGAACTGATATACATGATATTTAAACATTTAAATGGAAAAGAACCAATTTTTGGGTCACAGTTAAATACCTTCAATTTAGGATTAATCTCATGGTCTCTTGTTCCTAGCATCCTTCTCTGATACGATCTATTGTCCACAATTTCTGTCTTTAAATATTGACAGCCTAAAGACACTCCAGCCAAGAATGCTAAAAATTCAGGTCTTTTCATTACTGCTGACAATTCCTCTTGGAAGATTATTTTAACTTTCTGCTGTTTCTTCAATTTTGAAGAGTAACGATGCATCCAGCTGCTTCTCATTCTGTTCTAGAAAACACATCCAAAACACAGCTTTCTGTAAAATAGCATTAATTGTCTCCACTCTTCTCAGTTTTTATTCTCACAGAAGACTTTAGACTTTAGTTTCCATTTGGAAAATTAAAGAGGGAGGAAGGGAGAGAGGGAGGAGTTTTTTTTCTGTGCTCTAGAGCAGGGGTCTCCAACCGTGGCAACTTTATGACTTGTGGACTTCAAATCCCAGAATTCCTCAACCAGCGTGCACTCTAGAGAGCATTGAATAATTCTTCACAGGGCACCCCAAAAGAACCACCATGAGAAGTATCCCAAGGTATTTCCAAAGCATTTAGCCAAAAGCAGGCAACTCAACAACTGTATTTCAGCTCTTCAAATTGTCCAAGCCAGGAAGCAGGAGCTGAATAACGTAGGATATAATGTAGAATTTTGAAAGCCGGACAAACCATCCTTCTGCCCCTTTCATACTAAACCAAATAAAGGCAGGGTCCTTCCTCCTTCTCTTTCTCATCCCTCTTCCTTCCCAGGGCTGTGTAGTTGCTAACTGAATGGTACCTGCATCCCTTGGCTAATTTATCTCCATGCTCGTCTATACAGGTGGTCCTCAACTGAATGAGAATCGAGCCCAGAATATATGTTGTTAAGTGAGAAATTTTGTTAAGTGAGTTTTGCCCCGTGTTATGACTTTTTTTGGTCAAGGAAATCACCACAAGTTGTTAAATTAATACAATGGTTGTTGGGTAAACCTGGCTTCCTCTTGGACTTTGCTCATCATAAATGGGAGTCACTTGTCAAGCAAATATTTCTAGCAGGACTACCTGATTCTGTGACAGCTCTGTTCCCTATGCCATCCATCTGGTAAACACACAGGAATTGTTTTTCTCACCATGTACATGTTATATAGACTGTGTTGTTTCTCCATGTCACAGAATAGATGTGGGCATGTGGATATATGCATAATTTTGTTTCCTTAAAAACAAAAGAACAAATAGAAGAGATGATTCCTCCAGATTGTCAATCATTTGGAAGCCTGCACTCTCAAATAGGAAAATCTCCACACCACAAGCCAGGCAAACACCTGGGCACAAACAGACTCCCCCTGATACCTCCAGCTCAAACACACCCCAACCAGGCACCCAGATACCTAGCTTCCTAATAGATGATAGCCGTCCTTTTACTTGAAGCCAAGCTGCACTGAAAGCCTCCAATACAGGAACACCAATGTTGCCAGCCAGTCAAGACACAAAAAAAAGCCACAAAAACAGACAGAAATATTAGAAAACACTAAACCAAGCAGAACACAGCAAACTCAAAGACCAAATAAACACAGACTAAGACTCCAACCAATCAGGATGAAGAAAAAACCATTCTGGCACAGCACAGGCTACCCACCAAATTTAAAACTAACAGCTGTGATAGCCTGACTACAGAGAAACTCAATACAGGAAGCCTGATGATGGCAGATGAGATTCTGCCGAAACGTTGCTACAACTTTAAAAGCACAACTACAATGACGTGGGAAAATACTCAAACAAAGCTGAATACCATACATGCATAATTCTGTGTCTATCCGTCTATAAATCTATGTATCTATTTATTTTATCATGTTTATGCAGTGTATATTGGAGGTGGTGACTCTTTGAGAGCTGCATGAAACGAAATTTCATTCTAATGTATGCCGATTGGTGTACATTTAAAGTGACACATGAAGTTATTCTAAAAGTTATTCTCAGCATCTGAATGTAAATCATGTGGCCTTGAGGATGCTACAATGATCATAAGCAGTGGCGTAGCTTTGAATGGTCATTAAATGACTCTCCCTCCCTTGCAACTAAATGTTGTAAGTCAAGGACTAGCTGTACTCTGGATGATTGGTTTTGATGACAATTCCTGGAATCCTGAACATTACATTGAAAGCTCAGGGATCCCATCATTCAAACTATCTGACCCCTTCTAGATTGTCTACCCATCAAGTCAGATGATATCAGAAAGCTTTAGATGATCAGATCTTAACTATTCCAGATGGTTCAAATCTTTCTTGAAACTAATAAAGCTGATACTACTATTTTGTCTTGACAACAATGTACACCTAAACCAAGGATATTTTATTAAAAAAAATATTCTGATTAAATCTTCACTAAGATGCACGCCCGTACACTAAAGCATTAAAAAAAAACAAACCCACTGTTCTGACCCAGGCTTCATCAAACATACTTAAACACAAACTTATTTTAAAAGCAAAACCTATTTTATTGCAACACTGTGAATTATTTGCATTCCCAGCCAAAACTAATTCTAAACAGTTCCCCAAGATAAGCACACACCTGTCAGTGCTTTGGAATGCTGCCAAAAACAGAAGTATCCAAATTAATTATAACAGAACCCACCCAAAGTACCAGAAAAAACCAACCAGAATACACAGAGCTTCAAGGAGGACTTGGAATCTATTGAATCTATTGAGCTTTGCTTCCTGCAAAGATTTCATCATTGAGGTCTGACTTTTATCCCTTATGGGAGGGGCAATCACCTCCCAGCCTTACTCCCGAGATGCCCCTTTTGTTTCAGCTGCTCTCGCCTTCCAGCCACTCTGCGCACATGCGCACTGGGAACAGGCTCCCCTGGATCCTCTTCCTCGCTGCTTCCAGACTCTGAAGGCTCCAAAGGCAGCACCCCACTCCCAGATGGTCCTGGCCCCATCTCTACATCTGACGCAGGACCCTCGTCCAATTCCTCTCCAGACTCCCTGACTGGTCCCCGTTCTTCCCCACTGTCCAATTCTGCTGTCGGCTTCACTAGCTGCCAGAGAACCACAATACCCACCAACTTTGCATAATCCAAATTCTTGCCCTGACAACTACTTTACTGATTTCTGTTCATTTCACCGGTAAAATAAAATTTGCAAGAAAGTTGCTGAGGGCTGCTATTATTATTTGGGACGGGGGGGGGGGGAACCATCTTTCTCTCTAATTATTTCAACAAAGGCACCTTTCAAGCTATAGAAAACGATGCCATTTTCTTCTGCCAGCTTTGTGGGTGCACACTCACATGCAGGCATGGATACACAGTGATGCTAAACATTGTCCGCAATTGTTATGGAAATCCATTTCTCTGTATGCTGTTGTCATGGCAGCTGAAGATCAAGAAAACCTATGTCCCAAACATTCATTTGTCATGATTTGAAAGGATGTTTGGGAAGGGGGGAACAGTCAAATACACCCCCAGTCTCATTTCAAAACCCAGCCTGGTTTTCGACGTAACGTTGTGGTGGTTGTGTGGTTGCTTTAAGCCCGCTCTCTTTTCTAAAGTCCTTGTCTGATTTGATCTAGGTTTGCATTATGATTCTCCGCTTTTTGATGTGACGTGATTTATTTTAATGGCCAAAATATGCTGACAGCTTCAAGACGTTCAGGGGGTCTATCCACAGAAGGGAAGCAGTTATGGCGTGCTTGTGCGTAAATTTTCATGTTGGTATAATTTAATTTCAGCCACATCTCCGGCCACCTCAAAATGCTAAATCACAGGCATAGATTAAAGGGCAGAAAATTACTTCGTTGCGCTGTTCTGCAACAGGGTGGAACTCAGATATAAAGCTTTTTTTAAAAAAAACAACAACACCCAAATGCAATTTTTATCTGTAACTTAAAGGTGAATGAAAGGCCTTGGATTCCTCAGGGTCTGATATACACCACAGCACATTGAGAAAAATAAAAGAAAGTGATGTTTTCCAACAGTCTCCCTTGTTTCTTCCAAAGAAAGAAAATGCAATAGATAAAAAACAGCAACATTTTCTCTGCCTGGAATAAATGGAATGAAAAATCCTAAACTGGGAAGAGACCTTTTTCTTGCAACTTACACTACACTGATGAAATTTTAGTTTTGTTAAAGGTTTTTCTTTAAAAAAAAAAAAAAAANAGTTTTGTTAAAGGTTTTTCTTTAAAAAAAAAAAAGCGGGTACTTTTTTGTTTAACCAATATGTACACTACTTTTCAAAAACCAGCTGTGTAAAAGACACAGTGAAACAAAAATAATTAAATTGCACAATTCTTTGAATAGTGGGAGTGGTGGAATCCTGTTTTCGACTTGGAAGGGAGAAAAGCTGTAATGGTTAGCTCATCCATTCATTAGATGAATTGGTGATGAAAAGCATTTTGATTGCTCATAAATCCATCAGTTGACTCCCTCTCTCCCTCCGTCCCTCCCTCCCCAATCTCTCTCTGTGCATTGCCCAGGAAGGAACATTCTTATTAAAAAGAATGCCTAAACAGAATTCTTTGCAAAAGTCACACTGCTTTTATTGCCTAGCAGGCTGGCTCAGGTTGGCTAAAAGTCAGAGAAAACTCTATTTTAATCCCTCTTTCTGGCTGCTTCTCCCTCATTCCTCTAAATCTCTCTTTAACGCCTTTTTCATTTATTTATTATTATTCATAGAATGATTTATATAGTAATTATTAATAAATAATATTAACAACAGAATAACAAATCAACAGAGGAACCTTGGAGGTCTCCTAGTCCAACCCCTGCTCAAGCAGGAGAACCATGTCAGACAAAAAATGGCTGTCCTTTTCTTAATGAATGATTAATGTCCAATTTCCTCTTAATGAATGGTTAATCTGATTCATTAAGAACATGTTAATGTAATGGGGTTTTTTAATATCATAAACTATTCATTCAATATGAATTTCCTTTAAAAAAAAAATCCAATTTGAGCTGCATCTTAAAAGAGATTCTCTTTGCTGAAAAATGAGAGGGAGCATTCTTTTTCTGAAACAATTATTGGTGCTTCCAAAAACAGACCATGCTTCTTGTTTCCATTTGAGATTTTTCCCCCTCCTCCTTAATCCATTGATCAGCTAAAACTTGTGTATTTAATATACAAACAGTATGTTACCTTCTTCTGTTTACTAGTTAAAAACCTAGTATCTTTAATGTTTAATGGAGTCCAGCTTCTGATATTCTATCATCCCACTCTCCTAACACACACACACACCTACCCAGTCATTTAGTGCAGGATATCTGCCATGTTGTGAACAATTATGAAATGTGGAACTCCTGAATACCCAGATGATTCATGAATAGACACAGGGAGCAAGCAACTTGCAAGTCCAGGTTGCAAAATTTGAGCCAACATCTGCTTCTATCTGTGTGAAGAACTGATTCAATTACAGGTTTTGCTTTGTTTTCTGGACACAATAATCTGACCTGTCTTATCTATTGGTCAAATTGGGGAGGGGGAAAAATGCCCCAGCATTTTGATTTGGATTCATGCCCGTATTAGTATTATCAATAAGAATCTCATTAAATGATGCATCACTTTGTCTTTGCGGAGAATGACATGATAAATTGGCCAGGGAGGTGACTTAAGGAAGGAATGCCAAAGAGGTGGCTGGCATAAGTTGTCTCTCAGCCAAAATGAGAGAAGTCTAGCATTAACCAGGGGGAAAAAAAGACAGAACTCATTCCAGCTATGAAATCAAACCGATGGAGAGATTGATGGTTATTCATATGGATATCACAAGTACATTCAGATGGCTCATCTCTATCTCCTGGAAAGTGTGGAGCTACCAGGGGAGAAAATGCCTTCAACCTGTTTGAGAATAATGTATCCTAAAGAGCTGAATTAAAACAAGGAGGTCATTGCAGCTGTAATGATAAGTTAATCGCATTCTAATGAGGGGATCATAAATGAACATTAAAATCAGTTTGGCGTTTGCTAATTCAGTCTGTAACAGCTTCCAAAGGATATGTCAATGGATTCCACTCGGCCCACTATTTAGAGGAAATTGTTTTGGCATTGTGATTCTGGATCCTTAAATGCACAATAATTGGATTGTATTATCTTCTCCATAATTCCATGCTCAGTTTTTTCTCTCTCTCTCTCTTCTCCTGCTGTATTTCTACAGAGCTGACAACTTTGAGTGGTTCCATTGAGAAGGAAAGACCCTAAACCTAAAAAAGAAGGGCAGGGAAATACGCCTAGAAAGACAGCTAAAACTCATGGAGAAGGAAGTTGTACTGGGTTCAAGAGCTGCAGTTCTCTTTCCTTGCTCTGCTTCTGGCTCAGTTTGATTGAACAGAATTTATTTGGGGCATTTGTACGTAAAAGGAGAGATAATTTTCAACACTCTGGAACAAAGTGTCTAGGGAGATTCTCAGTCATCCAGGTCATGAAAAAGCATCAAAGGTGCTTTTTCAAGAGGCAACTGGACTTTCTGGTTTTTCTTTGAAGACATTTCACTTCACTTAAATTCAGTTTCTTGGATGAGCTTCTTGGATGAGAAGCGAGACATCTTCAAAGAAAAACCAGAAAGTCCAGTTGCTTCTTGAAAAAGCACCTTTGGGACATGAGCAAAGTTGTTTTCCTTATTTAATAAGGTGGCCAAGGTTATGGGTATGTGTATGAGTGTAATCCAGTAGAACCTATCTAGGATTTGATTGATTGATCAAACTGATATAGCCACCCATTTCATGACTCTATTTGGCATACAGTATTCAAATGGTAGGGTTGAATTTCCAGAAGGAATTAGGAGCAGAATTAATTCCAAACATCTTTTTTTGGAATTTTGCATGATATCAAAATAACAGGGCTGATAAGAAGGAGAATTTCAAAGCTTCATGTGATCAAAAGTAGATGCATGAACTTCCAACTGAAAGGCGCCTTTTCTTACTAACTTTGCAATTCTCCACTAAGTTACATGCGAGTAAGTTCCAAAGGTAAATGTTATTTCTGAAAAGATATGTACTGAATTGAAACAACTGCATTATTACAAAATCTATGGAAAGCTTGATTAAAATTTTAATCTAACTAAATCTTAATTAAATTAGCAAACTCTAGGTTAAATTTTTAATCTAACTAAATTGATTTTGACCCTTTCAGACATATTTAAAAAAATGTGAATGGAATGGTGGAGTGGAAACAATTTATTAAACTGTTCAATAAGCTACATCCAGATTTATTCCCAGCATTGTCATGTATCTAGATACCTGTGATTCCAATCAATTCATGCATTACTCTTCATTTCATCAAATAAAAAAAAATCAAAAGCAGTTTAAATAAACTAGGCAGATGTTGACACTGATCTTTTTAACAGCAGGGGATACCAATGCATCTAATTGATATTATAACAGGTACAGAGGGGCTTTTTCAAAAATAAATTAGTTCTGGGCTTCCGGTTTGAGCTTCTTTGGCGATAAACAGAAATCCACGATCATGCGCAGTTTCGGTCTGGGCTTCCCGCTGGAGCACCCTGAGCCGGCTGGTTTTGGGGCTAAGCCACCCCATAGAAGTGGTGAAAAGGGGGGAGACCACTAGCAGGGTCGAGGAGAGCTGCATCTCTCCTCCTCAGCTGGCCATTACTACCTTTCCCAAAGGCGGTTGCGGTGGTGGTCAGAATTGGCCATCACAAAGAAGAACTCGACCAGAAAAGAATGTGCAGGAGGAAGATAAGAAGTGAAAATTTTGGCTGACTGGGTTAAATTGCAAAAGCAACAACTAAGGTACCCTGGAATTTAAACTAAAAAAAAATAACATCGTTCCCAAA
>BHFT01020439.1:33172-44454 GCA_004320025.1 Laticauda laticaudata | reverse complement strand
CAACTCATCATGGGCTTCCCACATCCCAGGACCTCCTGCCCGCAACGACACCGAAGATGTGCCCCTACTCATCGTGGGGGATGACGCCTTCTCCCTCAGAACCTACCTCATGAGCCCTACACTTCCAGACTCCTCACCCGTGAAGAGAGGCATCTATCAACTACAGGCCGTCCAGGGCAAGGCGGGTGTGGAGACGCCTTTGGCATCCTGGCCAACAGATTCAGGTAACTTCTCACCACCATCGCAGCATCACCCAGAAGACCCATGAACACATCATGGAAGCTTGCTGAATCCTGCAAATCAATCTCATGCCGCACCTGCTACCAGTCTTGCAAAGAACAGGCCTCGTGGACCTCCAACAGGCAATGGGGACCATGGAGGCGCTGGGGAATGGAGGCAGAGGGTGAAAACCTGATAAGACACATGAGGATGTGGCAAGGCCCCAACAGAGCCCTCAACGTGAATGGGAAGAAGCAAGCGCAAACTCCTGAAACACGGTGCCAACACCCCCACGCTGGAGCACATGGAGTGGCAAAGGACAGGATGATAGATGGATTAATGGATGCTTCCTTCAGCCTGTCTCACACGACGATGAGATTGGGCATGTAATGTTGGTGGGCCTACAATGAACAGGGCCATGTTAATAAAGAGTTGCTGTTTAATGTTGACATGTGTGGATGAATTGATTACACGTTATTATTATAATGAAGGCCATAGGTGTGGCACGCTGGGAGGGTGGACCATACTGTTCCCACTATGCTTGCACCTGGAGGTTTATCTATCCCACAGCTTATTACCCATCCCAAAGGTATCCTGCCCTCCACAGGTATCTTAACCCATCCCAAAGGTAAAATCCCTGCCGCATTCCACTGCTACGCTTACCCATCCCAAAGGTACTCTGCCCATCCCACAGGTATCTTAACTACATCCCAAAGGTATCCCTGCCCATCCCCACTTGCTATCCTGACCGCATCCAAAGGTTATGCCCTGCCCCATCCCACTGCTATCCTTACCCATCCCACCAAGCCACGCCAAAGGCTTAAACCATTTCTTAAAAGTTTCCCCAAGAAACTTTATGAAAAAATAAATGCAGCAAGTGTGTGAAGCAAAGATAATCTTATAATAAACAAGCTGTTTAAAAGAAAAATTGACCAGTCAAGTGTCGCAAAATAAAGGCAACAGGTAGCATCACCCCGAGTCTCTGGCACTCTTTCTCAGGTCACTCGGAGGTGTGCCCAGTCTCAGGGGAAGGTCAGGTGCTGTGGGAGGTGCTTGCTGCTGGAGTGCTGGTCAGAAGCGCCACTGGGAGTGCCTGGCCCGAGAGGACAACGGGACGGTGTTTGAGGAAGCTCCAAGACAGCTGGCCTCAGCCCCGTGGATGTTTGAGAGCCCCTTCCCCATGCCATGGGGTGTCAGCCCCAGTACCGATGACCAGATGTATTTCTGAGGCCGGCTATCGCTGTGGGGTGGAGGGAAGGGGAGCAGTGGTAGTGCGGGCGCTGTCTGTCTGCAGGCTGGGTGAGGCTGGCGGTGGCAACCGGTGGTCGTCGGCCATCAAGTGGCAGTGGATTGGCATCAGTGGAACCGGTTGCAACGAATGGCGTCCGATTAAACTGTGCCTGGAGCGGGAGAGGGCTGGCTTGCCCTGTGCTAAAGCTGGGGACCTCCTGGTAGCCGTAGCCTTGTAGGTGGCACAGGGCCTGCTGGAAAAGCCTTGGAATGGGAGTGACATCCGCGGGGGTTGGAGGAGCAGACCTGGACTGGGTGGGAAGCAGGTTCATTGGGTCTGGAGGTTGGAAGCAGATCGGTGATCCTGTCCTTCACCAACCTGGTACTGGGGTTCTGCCATGTCCATGGGGTCCTGGTTCACATAGGTTGGGAAGGGCTTCGGATGGAGGATGAGGAGTCGGTGTGGCCAGCCTGAGAGAGAGATCTACGCTGCTCCTGATGGTGTCTCTTATCTCCAGCAGGACGTGTGGCTTGTCCCTCCGGTTGCCCATCTCTACGCCCTTTTTGTGGAGGTGGGAGCTGGGGGTGGATGCACGGTTGTGCTGTGGTGGAAAGTACCAATCTCCCTTTCTCCGCACTGCGTCAGGGGGTCCTCCCATCGCGCTCCGCAGCGCGGTACTACAGCTCGGGGGGTTCCTTCCATCGTGGCACGCTCCAAGCCAGATACCTGCCTGGAGACAGGAGCTGACTCCTCTGCCGGAAGAGGACGGCTCTCAGCAAGGCTGCCTGAGACGAGAAGGGTTGTGAGAGGGGGCTGCTCCTCGGTAGCAGAATGTCACCCTCCAGGAAGCTGTACTTGTCCCATTGACGTAGGTTCTCGATCGGTCCGATCAGCTTTGAAACCCGCGGCTGGCCAGATTTCTTGAGGTGCAGTTCCCGTCACCAGGTGTGCATGTGCCTTCCACCAGCCGAGGAGCACCTCTGAAGTGGTAGGCCCAGGCTCTCCGCCTATCTTCTGCTCAAGCAGCCCTGCTTCCTTTCTTGGTGTCTCTTATTTGAGCCTGTGTCCCTTCCGCCATAGATAGCTCATTCTCTCTCAGCCCACTCCAGCCACCTCATCCTCATGTTCCTCTTCGATGTTTATTGCCTCCTCTCCTGTTCTCGCGTATGCCCTCTTCCTCCCTGGCAGGACCACACTGGGCCCTCATCAGAGGGCTTCCAGGTTTTTAGGGGCCGCTCCTCCACACGCACCAAAGCAGCAGCAGCGCAGCAAACAGCAGGACCAGCAGGACAGGATCAGCAGCAGCAGAGTAAGCAACCAGCAAGCACACAGGAACCAGGAGCACCAGCCAGGACCAGGAGCACCAGCCAGGACCAGGAGCAGCGCAGCAGAGTAAGCTACCAGCAGAAGCACCAGCACCAGGAGCAGCGCGCCACGCAGAGTAAGGCACGCAGCAGCAAGCACCCACCGCCAGAAGCAGCATGCCGGCAGAGTAACACCAGCAGAAGCACGCACCGCCAGAAGCAGCATCATCAGCTCCCTCCAGAAGCAGACAGCAGCAGAAGCCCCAGCCCCAGAGAGCGAGCCCATGCTAACAGAAGCCCAGCACCAGAAGCCAGACGTGAGGCCAGGCGGGGGCGGGAGGTGGCCCTGGTTTCCTCTTGCCAAGGGCTGGCAGCAGATGGCCTGAGGCTTTCTCTTCTTCCCCATGGTTGTGGGGTTGCGGCTGCCAATGCAAGGCTGGCAGGCAGGCAGGCAGTCGATGTGTCGTGGAAGCACGGTCTTTCCTCTAATAGGTGACCTGCTTGGGAGCTGCTTCCCTTTCTAATCCGCGGAGGCCTGAACGCAATGCATCCTCCCCGCATGCACAGTGAACGCTAGGCACCGGTAAGGCTTTCCCCTCTGCCATCGCGTTTCATCGCCCTCCGGCATAGCGCTGTCATCCGCTTCATCCGCTCAGCGCTCTGCCTTCTGCATCCGCTCTTTCCGTTCGGCGTGTCCTGGCTTTGCTTGCGGTCCCCCGGAAGCCTTGCGGGATGTGCCATCCCGCTCCCCACTCTGCTTCCATCTGTAGGCTTCCGTGGAGCATCTGCTTTCCATCCGAGCGCTACGTCCTCCCGCCCATGCCGTTCCTTTCTGTGGTTGTCCGCGTCTGGTTATGCAAATTCGGGCAACTTTTTGAGAGCGGATACACACGATGGAACATTTTTCCCCCCTCGCCGCTGTGTCCTTTTTACAAACGTTTATTGGCATGCCCGTCCGGCCCAGTGTGACGGGCCTTAATCAGTCAGTTTTTTTCAATCCAGGGATATCAGATAACAAAGTCCAGTGTCACAAAACAGTAAGGTATTAGACTTACATGAAATCCAGTAGTAATCAGGTCAATTAGAAAAAATGGAGCAATGAAATACTTTCCAAACAGAAGGAAATTTAAAGATAACACTCTCATTCTGAGACTCAGACTAAGACAAACCAGGTTTTCTGGCTGCCATCTTATGGCCGTTTGAGAAACCCACACCCAAATTCGCATGCACTTGCATTCCTTTAAAGAGATAGTACTAAAATGTTTATCCTGGTTTATATATTTCTAACCCAAATACCTGTTAGGAGACTCATATTCCAACATTCTCCAATATTGCATGATTTTCAGTGTTGGGTTTTTTTTGCCTGTTTCCAGCATTTACTTCTAATTTCCAGCAAAGAATGTCCATTGAGTGAAATGTATTCATTTTATGACTGTGGGGTTGACTAATGCAAACATGTCATAAAAATGAATCCACTCATAATTACCAGAATAGTTTACAAATATAGTTCTGGGTTCAATTACGATTGCAAGTCAAAGATTACCGGTATAATTAAGTAATAAGGATAAGTTTGAAGAATATTAAAAGGTATGCTGGGAGTGTTAGATGTCTGTTTTACCATTGCCCTGGATTCTTTCAAAAAGATCTATTCATCAGCAAAAATTAAGAAGTATCTGGATCTGATGAATTTGTTTTAAATTTTGCTTTGGACAGATAGAAATCTTCTTTCTTTACACTTGGATGCAGTCGTAATTACTTTTCTAAATGGGATTGATAATGTTCATTTTGGTTTGAAAGGTAATTCTGGATCTTGAAGAAGAAAGGCAGCGACACGCCCAAGATACTGCTGAAGGCGATGATGTCACTTATATGCTGGAAAAAGAACGAGAACGGCTCACACAACAGGTATGTCTTCTTCCCAGGTAGCAGTCAGAGGGAAATGATTAATTAATGTTTAACTCAAGAGAACATGCCTTCTATGGGTGGGGGAACTTATGTTGGTCTCTATAGTCTTGAATTTTTACTTTCTCCCTCAAGCAGAAAATTAGATACTCCATGTTGTATTTACTTAATAATTTATTATTGTTCTGTTTATTCTATAACTTTTTACTTATTTGAATTCAAATACAAATATTAAAAACTCCATTTTTTTCCTCTGAAAATTGTTTATATCCATTATTCTTATTTATTTATCTTAGTTTAGATGTTAAGCTTTTAACATTTTTAACAATATACTTTTGTTTTAGTTGGAATTTGAAAAATCTCAGGTGAAGAAGTTCGAGAGGGAACAAAAAAAGTTGGCTAGCCAACTGGAGGAGGAGCGTGCACACCACAAGCAACTTTCTTCTATGCTTGTTTTGGAATGTAAGAAGGCCACAACTAAAGCTACAGAGGAAGGGCAAAAGCTTGGAGAGTTAAATATGAAGTTGGAAAAGGAAAGAAGCAAAGTAAACCAGTTAGAGGAGGAGCTAGCAGCCAAGAAGAAAAGAGGCTTGCAAATGGAAGCACAAGTTGAAAAACAGTTATCTGAGTTTGACATTGAACGAGAGCAGTTGAAAGCCAAACTTAACCGGGAAGAAAACCGCACTAAAATCCTAAAAGAAGAAATAGAGGATCTGAGAAAAACATTACAACAAGTAGAAACTTCTTTGAAAACTGGCAGCAACAAAGTTGAGAGCACATCCCCATATGTTTCAATGGTGTCTACAGCAACTGTTACAGAAACCTCCTTAGGTAGGTCAGTGGCTTCTCAGACTAGTAATCACTTGACAGAAAACATGAACCAAGAGTCTTCAGTCAAATTGGCACACATGTTACCACTGGCTGCAGCTCTCCATCCCTATGCCAAGACAAATGGACATTGTGACGCTGATACACTAACAGATGTTGAGGCTTCTCAACCTGCAGGAGAGAATCTACAAAAGGACAAGTCTGTTGGACCAGCTGCTGAGAATACTGCAGAAAGTAGCATCTCCCCAGTAAGAACAGAGTCTCTTTCTACTTCAGTGCCACCACTCCCTTCCAATGGAATTTCCTTGTCTCCTAGCAATACTGCTGCTTCTTCTCTGACATCTTCACCATGCTCCTCCCCAGTCATGACTAAGCGTCTACTTGGAACATCAACCAGCAACCCTAGCTACCAATCTTCCTACCAAGTGGGAATCAATCAGCGCTTCCATGCTGCTCGTCACAAATTCCAATCTCAGGCAGATCAAGATCATCAATCAAGTGGTCTCCAAAGTCCACCATCCAGAGATTTGTCACCTACTTTTGCTGATAATTCTGCAGCAAAACAGCTTGCTCGCAATACAGTCACTCAGGTTCTCTCCAGATTCACCAATCAACAGGGGCCTATCAAACCAGTCTCCCCTAATAGTTCACCTTTTGGCACAGACTACCGAAATCTTGCCAATGCTATGAGCCCCAAAAGTGAAAGTAGCCCAGGTAAGGTCTCTAGTCCTTTAAGTCCCCTTTCACCTGGAATTAAATCACCCACTATACCCAGAGCAGAAAGAGGAAATCCTCCACCAATTCCTCCAAAGAAACCTGGTCTGGCTCCTTCTCCAGTAACTGCCACGCCACCAGTGAAAACTTCAAATCAGGCATCTCTGGGTTCTCCTATGGACATGCCAACTAGTTGTTCAAGCAATGCTGTTGTAGCCAATGGGAAAGAGACTGAGATTTTATTGCCAACCAATAGCTAGTCTTAAAAAGAGTAACATTCCAGGTGTTTGCAATTCCTAGAGCTGAAACTCAGTCTTATTCACTCCATGTTATTTATTTATGTACTAACAGAATCTTCTTGTATTACACATTTGTTTCTTTGTTTTATACAGTGTAGAAAATAAAACAACTTGTACAATTTTTTGAACGTTCAGAGCCTCAAGGCATCTCATGGCAGCAGGGAAATCAAACAAAAAGAAAAGCAGTTGTTCTGTTCTGGGAGCTGACCTATGGACTATGACAACAGAATACTTATTTTTAAATTATGCAGAAAAACACTCCGTGCAAGCTTCTATTCCTTTTCTAAGAAGTGCCTGAGCTAAAGCCTGCAGATATGAATGTGATACTCTGTGATACCAGTAGGCATTATCCAACTGTGGAAAATAACAATTTCTGAATCATGAAAGTTTGAAATCAATATGGTTCTTAACCCTTTCCAATATATTTATTGGTAATGTGCTATGAAATGTCCCAAAGGCAAACATTAAACTGGTTTTCTGTGTAATGAACAAAATAATAATAATGTAGCTGTTGTCAGATGCACTTTGGCCCTGTTGCTAAATTGTATGCAACCCATGTTTTTCCTATGATACAAACTTTGAAAAGAGTTGATAGCTTTAAGCAACCAAGTTACCAGTCTTTACAAAATATTGTCCATTCCTTACAAGTTTCTCCCCATAGAGCAAAATAAGTAAAACTTTAATAAGCATTCTACTTTCGTGTGTAGAACTTCTGAGAGTAGGGCCTTTGCTGTTTCTTGAGAAAAAAAATTAAATACTACTTGAAATCAGAAATGACTAATCAGGATTTTCAGATGTTTATTTATAAAAAAGGTGGGATCAGTACTAAAAGATCCAAAGCAATAAGTAAAGAATTGCTTAATATCACTGTAATTCAGGCAGGCATAGGTTTCGCTAGATAAGTTTTATTGTCTTAGAGAATTGCTCATTTGGCAGCAATATGAAAACCAAATTCTTAAGCTTTCAAAGATGCAGTTTATATAGAGAGCTGTATACATATCTAGACACAACATTTTTAATCTCAACAGTGATCACATTGACATTATTTATACCTCAGATCACTTGTACAATTACTTTTAAGGCTTTATGTATTTGAGAAAATCCATTTTCCTAAGAAAAATAATAAACTGGGACCAATATAAGACTCAGCAAGCAGTTTTCTTTGTAATAAATCTTCCAGTAATGCAAACTTTAGGGGAAACGTTTATGCCTTGATCATGTCAGTGGGGCCAATATACTTACATAGCTGTTCATGTTTGAAATTGTTTCAGGAGTATTTCATTACTGGGATAATCCAGATCAAGGTTAATGATAAACTAGGTGTCTTTAATTTGACTTTAGGAAAAATATGTGAATGCCTCAACAAACTCAGTGTGCACTAATAATAAGAATCACAACATAATCTTTTGAAACTATTGCAACTTGCTGCTTTGACATTCAGTGATCTTATTTGGGAAACTCTTTGAGTTGTGGGTGGTATTGTTGTGAAATTTAGGAGCAAATATCTGGGTTTAGATGGTGCTGTTTTTTTCAGTGCTTTTAAAACAAATAAGGGCTGAAATTGGTGCATACTTCTTTTCCTGTCATTGTCTCATATATTTTGCCTTTTAAAAACAAAAATAAGCCAAAAAAATCTAGCCTCATTCCATCAATTATAAGTGCCACACATCCATTTGCCACCACAAAATTGCCCATTCCTGCATCAGACCAAAGTTCTTCATTACAATTTTTTTAAAAAAGCATTACTTCAGGATGCCGCTATATAGGATCGAGACATTGTTCTCCCCCCCCTTTTTTTTTTTGTATGGGATTGCTAGATTGTTGTATTTTAACAGTGTCAAATATTTCTGAGGTTGCATTATATTCCACAATATATTGATACAGGAAATCATACAAACCTAATGCTATTCTTCACATATTATGGTCTATATATTTTTTTTCTTGAGGTGTTTGGATATAGATGCATAGGAAACAACCCTGATAAGCACATAAACAATTCAGTTTTATAATGCAACCATTATGGGGAAAGCTATAAAACTGAACTCAAGTAAGTGCTTTGATGGAATTGTGTCTTACCTTAAAAGAGGTTATTGTAGCAGCTCTTAAAATATTTCTATATGTTTACTAACTTGTATCCTTTCTTTATAACATGACACTATAGAGATTTATACACAGCAATGAATTTCATTAGGAAATGCACTGAGTACTATAGTCTACAGAAATATTGGGACAGTGTAGAAGAAAATGTATTTTGTTGCTAATAGCCAATATCCTGAGATTAAGCACAACTATGAAAATTATTCCAGCTAATCCCCTAAGATTTTAAGGGTTAATATTTCAGTTTTCTGTATAGTTAAAATATGAAATTGAAATGTTTAATATTCTCTTGATTGTGCATTGAGAAGTGTCATGGACTAATTAGATTTTAATGAAGTTAAAACTGTATAACCTAGTATTAATTGTTCATTAACATCTGTATATTTGTAAAGTCAAATGTATGAAACAGAAGTCTTTTTATCATTTTTATAGATGGCAGCATTAAACATGTTAAATGTTCGTACTATCAATAAAGGGTTTTATTTTTCTGCGGAGTGATATATGCTATAGTATAGTTTAAAGTCAAGTGGTTTGTGTTAAATAAAAATATGTAAACATTTCACTGACAGCTGTGCCTAAAATCAGTAATTCAGGAAAATACATAAATACATCCACTAATTGGCATTATAAAGACAATGGTTTTTAAAAGAAATTAGGACTACAGATTTAGTGGTGATTATGATATTTAATGATACTGAGAAAGGTCATCATTTAAAACTTTGTTTTTAAGGGCTTATCAATGGTCAGCTATTCTAAGGCTTATCATATTTTAACTGTTAACATGATATCTTAACACTATCTCAACACTATTGGGTTAAGATAACAACCATTCATTTTTGCTCCATTTTGTGATTAATATAAGCTTTTCCCCTACAATAGAAATACACTGCTCAAAAAAATAAAGAGAACACTTAAACAACACAATATAACTCCAAGTCAGTCATACTTCTGTGAAATCAAACTGTCCACTAAGGTAGAAACACTGATTGACAATCAATTTCATATGCTGTTGTGCAAATGGAATTGACAACAAGTGGGAAGCATAGGCAGTTACCAAGACATCCCCAATAAAGGAGCGGTTCTGCAGGTGGTGACCACAGACCACTTCTCAGTTCCTATGCTTTCTGGCTGATGGTTTACGTCACTATTGAATTGCCTGTGGTGTCTTCACCTCTAGTTGCGGTAGCAATGAGACGGAGTCTACAGCCCACACAGTGGCTCAGGTAATGCAGCTCACCCGGATGCGCATATCAATGCAAGGTGCTGCAGAAAATTTGCTGTGTCTGTCAGGGTATATCCAGAGCATGGAGGCCGCTCAGGAGACAGGCCAGTACATTCAGGAGACATGCGAGACATGCCGTAGACGGAGGGGCAACAACCAGCATCACGGACTCTACCTCTGCCTTTGCCAGGGCAGACAGGAGCCACTGCAGAGCCTGCAAAATGACCTCCAGCGGGCCACAATCGTGCACGTGGCTCTTCAAACGGTCAGAAACAGATTCCATGAGGGTGGTTATGCAGGGACGACATCCACAGTTGGGATTGTGCTTACAGTCCCCAACACCATACAGGACATTTGGCATTTGCCAGAGGAACACCAAGATTGGCAAATTTGCCACTGGCGCCCTGTTCACAAATGAAACGCAGGTTCACACCTGAGCACATGTGACAGACGTTGACAACATCTTGCCAGCACATAGACTGTTGGGCAGTGGTGTCGAGTAATGGTGTGGGGCATGTCCATTCTTTTAGGGGCTGCACAACCCCCCATATGCTCGCCAGAGTAGCCTGGACTGCCATTACCGGTACCCGATGACAGATCCTCAGACTCCCCTGTCGTGAGACCATATCGCTAGTGTGGTTGGCCCTGCGGTCCTCCTAATGCACGACACATGCTGGGGCCTCATGTGGCGTGGAGTGTGTCAGCAGTTCTGGCAAGACGAAGGCATTTGATGCTATGGACCGGCCCACCGCGTTCCCCAGACCTGAATCCAATTGAGCACATTTGAGACATCATGTCTTGTTCCATCCACCAATGACACATTGCACCACAGACTCCAGGAGTTGGGGGAGGATGTTTTAGTCCAGGTGTGGGAAGGAGATCCCTCAGGAGATCATCACCACTCATCAGGAGCATGCCAGGCGTTGTTAGAGAGGTCATACAGGCACAATGGAGGCCACAACACTACTGAGCCTCATTTCTTGACTTGTTTTAAGGACATTACATCAAATTTGAATCAGCCTCTTAGTGTTTTTTTCACTTTAATTTTTAGTGTAACTCCAAATCCAGACCTCCATGGGTTGCTAAATTTGATTTCCACTTACACTGATAATTTTTTTTGTGGACGTTTGTTGTCAGCACATTCAACTATGTAATGAACAAAGTATTTAATAAGAATATTTCATTCATTCAGATCTAGGATGGCTTATTTTTGTGTTCCCCTTATTTTTTTGAGCAATGTAGTTAGTTTCCTTCTATGCTGGTTATTTTTCTTGGATAGGAAATACATATTCATTAGTAGGGATATGTTTCTTAGATATGCCTTTGTCAGTAAAATTTATTTTCAACATGGATGTATCTAGGAGAGCAACATATGAAACCAAAGATGGCATACAATTTCTTTACATATATCAGATAATAGGTATATTAAATATAAATGGGGAACATTTGGCCTTTTTTTTTTTTTT
>BHFT01020439.1:9729-33161 GCA_004320025.1 Laticauda laticaudata | reverse complement strand
TTTTTTTTTTTTTTGCATCATGGTTCTGTTATTCACCTCGTTTATTTGTTTTTTCCCCTTTGTTGGCATGGCAATAGAGTTCTTTTATGCAAAGCCCTCACCCTAGTCTGGAATGCTGCAAAATGTACTTAACATCAAAAGCCTATTAAAATTCCACCCACTTGTGCTCAAGTCAGAGAAGATAATCTCAATGGCGCCAATCTGCTCAGTCTTCTCCTTTTTTAGGAGTATGATTCACGATAGCCCAGAAAATAGTTCTGTAATCTGTTTTGCATCTACAGAAAAAGAAGCAGAAAGATAAACTCCATCAAATGCATTATATTTTGTTTTGAATTCTTATCTATCACAACTGCAATCTCCCTTCCCTTCCAAGAATGTAGAAAGTGATTAGTGCCATCTTGTGTTGGAAGTTACATTCTGTGCCTTTTTTTTTTTTAAATATAAAACTAGTTCTTGCATTGAAGCTATGATATTTGAATTTCCTTTTTTGTAATACCATCTATAAAGTTATAGTTGGGGTTTGTGTTTCAATTAATAGAATTTCTACTTAGAGTCAACTTTTTGTCTTCAAATGAAAAGCCATTAGTGTAGAAGGCACTATACAATTCCTGCAGTTAATGATTTTGCTGAGCAAGACATAATCAAGGTGGAAATCAGTTGCATAGGCAATTAAGTCAATAGACATATCAAGAGTAATATGGGATTTTCAGAAACAATGTATACACACACATAGACGCTTCAATTCTCAATAATTGGAGGTAGGCAACAGTATATCAAACATACTTTAAAATAAAAGCTACTTCTTGGTATTTTGAGAATAACGCAGAATTTGGATTGATTTAAAATTCCTATCAGGGGGCAAGCTATTGATTTAGTTATTTAACTATAAGTCCCTTTTTTTGTAGTATTTTTCCTTCCCATCCTTGACAACTATTATTATAAACCCTGCCTTTTTAAGGAAGAAAAATGCATGCAATGTATTGCAATTAGTAGATAATATTTTAAGCATCAAGGACAATGCTGGCTGGGGAGTTGCACAGAGGGTCATACACACAAAACCTTGCTTTTTTGCTTTTAACAATAAGACAGAGGCCAATCCCTGCTTCCAGGGAAATTCTAATCAAATTTTGGACCCATTCTATCTGCATATTAAACTATAAACCAGAATCAGTCATAACCAATGGCAGAATCTTGTGACCGTAGTCTCAAAAAAGGCTACAGTGGGTTAAATCAGATTCATACTTGGCCTGGAGAGTATCAGGAAATCTTTAGAGCTGTAAGCTTTGCTGGGAAGTCAAACATCCAGAATTAATCAATGGCAAACCATTTCCATCAGATTTCTTGGAAGCCCTTGCCATTCTCATTTTCCTGGATATGTCTTGGGCCATTGTGATCTAGATTTCCTTATCAATATATTAACAGAGATATGTAAAGATTGGAATGGAAATATTACTAATTGGGTGCCCAATACTATTTTTTTCTGGCAACATTTACACAATAGCTCCACTAGGGAGCAACCTATCCATAAATTTTATTTACTTCTATGATCTAGCAATACTTCTAGGCTACATGAGTTTTTAAAATAACTTTCCCAACTGGTGTCATCCAGATGTGCCAGTTTTCATAATCCATATCCAGGATGCTCAAAACCTATATACAGTAGATCAGGATATGAATTCCAGCCTTTTAAATGTCAAGGATTACATTACCTTTAAGCCTGGAAAAATACTTAATGCAGGACTCCACACTTTCTGTAAAGTGAGTGGACTTAACAAATTTTCAAGGGATAGTATGGTCATTCTCCCAAAATAGCTGCTAGAACTCATTTTTTTTTTCTTTCGTTTAATTATGTCTGATTTTTGGAGATTGCCTGGACATTGCCTGCAGTTTCTTGGCAAGGTTTCTCAGGAGTGATTTCCTACTGCCTCCTTCCTAGGACTCTGAGAAAGTGACCAATTCTAGATCACACATCTGGCTTTGTGCCTAATCTGGCTTCTAGTCTGATGTCTTCAGAACTACACCAAACTGGCTTTCACACAGAGCTGATATAGCCAGACACAAAATTGCCTTTACTAGAAGACAAATGGTCCAGTTGCTCTCCACCAGAATTTTTGTCCTTTAGGATGAACTTTATTTAAACCTTTCATGATATAATTTCCAGGTTATTGCAATAATATTTTCTCTTGAACTTGGGAATCTGCAAACAGAAGGAGGCAAAATCCTACAATGGCAAGTCCAGCTGTGCCACCACATTGGACAATTGCCATACCTCTGAATTCAAGTCTTCAAGTTCTTTTCTTTTTTACAGATGCAAGCAACCTTAATAAAACAGTTTCTTATTAAAACCTTAATAGCAGTTTCTATCACACTAAAGTTTTAGTACTATGTTTATTTATTTTCCAAGGTTTTAAATGTTTAATTCCTCTAACCTGTCCCTTTATAGTGGATTCACTATACCTTATCCCACATTATTTTATTTTCTAAGTATGCCAAGATGATATATATAAGTTCAGAAATATTCAAGTAAATATCAAGAATATTTTAGAAAATACAAAGTTAGCATTCTAATATTCTGTTCTTTTTAATTTTTGATTAGTTAAACCATTTCCTTTAAGAATAATTATCCAGGTCATGGTATTTTCAGAAATAATTTGGGATCACACAACTACTTCCAAGAATAATGCAAAAAAAAAAAAGTTTCATTTTGATCAGTGATCAAGGAGCTGAAAATGATTTGATGACACATAATCAATGGCTATCTGGATTTTCCCCTGCTCATATCTGTGATGGTGGCAAGAGTAAGTTTGCCTTCAGCCAAATTCCAAATGTTCCCGCAACCTAAAAAGGTTATTTGGTCTATCTTCTCAGCTATGTTCTCACAGCACGTAAACCCAAAGCTGAATATAGCATTACCTGATACTGTTTTAATTGATTAGGGTTTGTGAAAATTTTTGACTCCTAGCAACCACATATACAAGGTTTCTTCATGACGATCTGTTTCAGATGTTCCAACAGTGCCCTCATTTCCACAGTAACTGAGCCCACCTATTTTGCTACTGGTCATGCTCTTCTCATTCTTTCCACCCTTCCCAGCACTAAAGCCTCCAGAGAACTTGGTCTTTGCATAATATATTCTTTAAAAATAATCTTACAAAGGCATAAGAAAATGGTTGAATTCACACACTGGTTCAGGCACAAATTGCCTAGTCCTGTGTTAGCTTTCGTCTACTAGCCTATTATCAGCCCAGCTCTCTTGTTTCAGATGCAATTCTAGATGCTCCCATTCTTTCCTGATTTAAAGAAAAGGCATGGCTGCCTAAATATGAGACCAGTAGGTGGCAGTTTTGCCTGTTGGATACTGTTCATTTTTTTTCATTCAGGCAAGAGGAAGTATTCTGGCCCAAATCTAAGTGATGGTTATGATCGCCCTCTTTACCTGTAAATCACTCATTGATGAAAGCATAAGCTTATAGTTTCCCGAGGTTATTGCCGAAAACCTTTCACCAAAACTATTTGTACAGAATGTGTGTGTGTGTGTGTGTGTGTGTGTGTGTGTGTGTGTGTGTGTAGATAGATGGAGGAAAGGAGGGAGGGAGGAAAGGGGGGAGGGAGAGAATTTTAAGTACAGGCTGCCCAACTTTAAAATTGCTCTGAATGGCTTACAGCTAAGAATTGACAGGTGTCTAAAAGCATATAAAATTGACCAGAAAAAAAAATGGAATATGCAAAGCAAGATTAAAACAAATCATAGCAAAGTAAAACAAAACAGGGAGAAGGAAAAAGAGGGTCTCCACAGCCAACCTATCTCCAAGGCCAGGAGGAACAATCAGGTCTTCAATTGCTTTCTGAACAGTATAAGAATGAGACCATGAAAATTTCTGGGAGGAGATCCTGTCAGAGGGCAGGAATTGCAACAGTGTAAGTGCACTACCTGGGTCCCACATTCTGTAATTAATACCGTAAGACCTGCAGTGTACCCACTTTGCTGGACTATAGCAGAGGAGCAGAGACAACTGACTTTAAGATGATAACTACTCATAATACTCACTGCATTATATTCTTCCAGTAAGGTCCAAGAATTAACACCCTTCCTGTCCTGGGAAGAGGAATGAGTGTAAGCAATAGGGAGGGAGGGAATGATTATAGAAGAATAGGCATAGATGGTTTCAAATCCACTTTTTAAAAATGGGAATTCCACTGTATTATCTGCAGAAGCCAATGTTACCTAAATGAATATCAGCTCCTTGTATACTTAATGTTAAATTTATTTGGTATTTTTCTCTTTTTTTGTACACCTTTTTTCCTTTTTTTGTTATTGTTAGAGCTCAATGTTTGCTTTTGGTTCAGCTTGTTTGTTTTTTTGTTTGTATTTTACCTTTTATGATAATAAATAATAAATAAATCCCCTTATACTTGTCAAATTAGTCCCCCGGCCAACTTTAAAAGATTACTTTAATTAAAAATTAAGTTTTATCTATAGCATGATGAACCTAAAACCAATTCCCATAATTTGCACAATGATATCATAACACATTATCATGTCATTGTCATCAAATGTTAAAACTCATGGCAAGCATCTTTCCCAGTGTGATCATCATTCCAAAAACACAATCTTAAAATAATCATTGGTATAGGAAAAGAGAAGGAGCATTTTTATTTAACTACCCAGAAATTGCATCCATTGTAAAGTGCAGTACCGATATGTTTTATTGGTTCAGGTCAAGGATAAAAATGTCCAGTTGGTTTTTATACCTCTCATCTTCAATGTTATCACAAACAATGAGTGTTAAAGATGATAGAAAAGCAACATGGGGGTGGGATATTATTTTTTCCCAAGTGGAACTTCCCAATAGTCTTTGATGTGTTGGCAAGACACATTCTTCAAGCTGAAATTTAGAAGAAGAGCAGGAGGTCTGGAATATTGCCAAGAGGGAATTGAAATTCTCATCTAAAAATTCTCTCTAGTCTGTATCCTGAATAAATCTCATTAACATTTCTGAAATTGATTTGTCGTATTCTAAAATATAAACACAAACTGGAGTATCTGGAGGAGAGAGGGATTTTAAGAAAAATCTGTGGAAAAGATGCATAAACCATATAGAGTATCTTTGTGGCAGAAAGTAACTGATGATGAGAATTAGACTGAACCAAATTTCCCATAAAGAAGGGTACATTTTGTGCATGTCAGCCTCTTTTATTAAACATGCTTGTTTGCAGAGCTGGTCCTCCTGTTTGATAGATAGTGAGTGGTAGCCATTGCATGTGGATGAAACACTAAGGAGCAAAGTTTTGGAAGATGACACTTGTCTACTGCATTAAAATGCTCTCCCTACCCTCAAGTTGTTGTCTTACTCCAGGTTGGATATAGCAGTCAGTCCAATCAGTAGCATTACTTAGAATTGGGGGAAATGAAACTTGCCCTTTGCTTGGAAAGCTCAATTGGGATTGGGGGAGGGAGAAGGGGGAGGGGTCCTCCTTAGAAGTAAGCTTCAACAAATCTAGTAGGCAAAGACTGGACTGCACTAAGGATAGAAAGTTGAAATGAACTAGAAATATCTATGCAGTTTTTATTTATTTATTTATTTATTTTATTTGGTTTGTCAGTTGCTTACAAGATAATGGGTATAAGTAAAAACATAGTTATGAATACATGGATACATATAAGAAGAATAAAAGAAACAATAGGACAGGGACAGAAGGCACAATTGGTGCGCTTATGGATGCCCCCTACAGACCTCTTAGGAAAGGGGTGAGGTCAACAGTAGACAGTCTAAGGTTAAAGTTTTGTGGGGTGTTTGGGGGAAGAAAACTACAGAGTCAGAAAGGATATTCCAGAACATTGACCGCTCTGTTGTGCTGAGTTGTATTCCTGCAATCAAGTTTTGGTGCGATTAACCTTGAGTTTTGTATCTATTGTGCGCTCTTGTATTGTTAAGCTGAAGCTGAAGTATTCATTGACAGGTAGGATATTGCAATTTGTACAGTATAATTTTATATATATTTATCTTCAATCAGACCAAGGTGGTGTAGTTCTAGATTTTTCTAGGTCTGCAATCTCAAAATCTGGTGGCACAAGGTATTTCTGCAACGAGTAGAGGTAGTCGGGAGAACTCTCTTTCTTGTGAAATATTTCTGGACTTTCTAACTGTGTTCAGTATCAGATACGTAATGTGGGTTCCAGACTGCTGAGCTGTATTCGAGTATTGGTCTAGCTAAATGGTTTTTATGTTCTCGTTAATCGTGTAATATAACAGAGAAAAAGCGTTATGTAAGATTAGGTTAACAGTTCTTAATGCCTTTTTGGCTATGTAGTTACAATGGGCTCGAGCACTTAGAATCATCAGAGATGAGTTACTCCAAATCCTTGAACAAGTTTGGATTCATCAACAAGGTCTTGACTATTCAGCCTGTATTTTATTTTTCTGATTTATTTATTTTTTGGCCAATATGTAAGACAGAGCATTTTATTTTGTTGAGATTTGAAAGTTGCCATTTGTTTGACCATTCTGATACATAGTCGAGGTTCTTTTTGAAGGATAGCAGTATGTCTGTGTGTTGAATAGCTTTTACATCATCAAGCGAAGAGAATGCAAGTTGCTCTTGATATGATCCACAGAGGTCATTTATGTGTAGAGTATGAAGAGAGTTGGTCCTTAGAACACTGCCTTGGGGGACACCACTATTGACAGGTACAGAATTTGATAGGAAGCTCCCAATTTTGACCATTTGTTGTCTGTTTGACAGGAATGCTCTATCCAGTCATGCAGGTGTCCAGAGATACCATAAGATTTTAGTTTTTAGGAGTAGTTTGTCATTGTACCACTGGAATCAAAGGCTTTACAGAAGTCTATGTTAGATTGGCGTCTATTGTTTTTGCCCTGATCGAGTTGTGTAGTCCATATGTTTTTTGCAGTATAAGAGTTGCAGATACAGGATGGATTTTTTCTCTGAAACCAAATTGTTTATCAGAAGAGCAGGTTTGTTGTTTTCTAAGTGGAGGATGATGGATTGGTAATAATTGATTCCATGACTTTTACAGGTGATGCAACATAAAGAGATTGGTCCTGTAATTTTCAGGTAGGCTTGGGTCTCCCTTTTTGAAGATGGGGATGACCGTGGCTTGTGACCATAGTTTTGGCAAGAGCTGGTCATGAAAGATTTCAAAGACTATGCCTTAGATGTTCTGCTATGGGAGTGGGTAGCTTTTTAAGAAGTAGTCACATACATTCCCATCCGGATCAATAGGTAGAGTGGTTTAGATTGCGTTGTGCTTTTTCCAACATTGTCCTTTCTGTAAAACGACATGTATTAGATCATTGTAGTTCTCTGTGGTTTGACAGGAAATACTGGACATGATCCATTGCTATTTACAAATACTGAGACCAAGAATGTGTTAAAGAGGTGGCTTAAAATGTGGTCATCATTGCAGTCATTTTACCATTAGGTCCTTTCAGGGGCGGGGATGGATCTTGATTCTTTTAGTTTGTTATTTACAAATTGTAGAAAGCGTGGTGGAATTGGTTGTTAGAAGGTTTTCCTCTTGCTTAATGTGAAATTGGTTGCATTCAGTCTTTATCTGGGTGACATAAATTTTTGTGTTGGCTTTTGAAGTGGCAACGTTGGCCAGATTTTTTGTTTTCCGCCAAGTGATCTCTTTTTGGATTGAAGCTTCCTTATTGTTGTGAGGTAATTTGTTTTTTTTGGTTTTTGGAGTTGTTATTGGACACATAGTTTTATGACTCTTTTGACTTCAAGTAAAAATAGTGTTGTATTGGTCTTCAACAGTATTGCATCCAGTGAATAGAGATTGCCAGTCAAGGATGAGAGATTGTTACCTATGCCTTTTTTGAAGTTATATTGGGATCACATCGTTGTGTGTGTGAATTTTGTGTGTGGAGGTATATTTAAGGCAAAAGTCCAATCATGCTGTGGTCCCAACTGTTTTGGAAAAGGGTTCTTTAATTTGTATTCTGTAAATTGAATTCAAACTATTGCAGAAGATGAGATTGAGGCAGTTGTTAAGTCGAGTATTGTTGGTTACTAGTTGGGTGTCACTGATTTAAAAAAGCAAAGTGAGCATGTTTTTGGAGTTGTTTAGAGTCAGGTGTCAGAACCTGAAGTTATAAATACCCAGCAATTCTATCATAATTAAATTCTACCCTTTCCCTCCACCCCTATTGTATGATCAAGGCCCAATGCTGATAGCAATTCCCCCCCTCAGCTCCCACATCTCCATTCAGTGGCACCAGTATGCTTCCAATTCAGTTGCTCTGAAATAACACATTAGGGGATCATATTGGTAATGTTAGCTGTCAAGAACTAACCCAGTTGCATGGCTATTCATAGAAAATATTCCAGGACTCACAGATAAGACCACAGGGAGTGTGCTGTGACCCAATAATATTCCATGGATGACACAATAGCATCAGCAGAATCACACCACTGGTTGCTCAGCTCCTGGGACATCCCTTGTATGCTGCATATTTTGGTTTCCTATATGCTATTTGGTTTAAATGAAATTTGCTTTGAGAGCCCTTAAAGGACCAGAAACTTGTTCAATTTTATTGTTAGACTTAAATGTAGCACATAAAATTATCTGCCATAATGTCCTACCAGTCAATGACTACTTCAGCTTCAACCACAACAACACAAAAGCACACAACAGATACAAACTCAATGTAAACCACTTCAAACTTGATTGCAGAAAGTATGACTTCAGCAAAAGAGTGGTCAGTGCCTGGAATGTACTACCTGTCTCTGTTGTTACATCCTTTAACCTCAAACTAGCCACTATTGACCTCACCCCATTCCTAAAAGGTCTTTAAGGGGCGTGCATAAGTGCACCATCGTGTCTACCATCCCTGTCCTATTGTCCTCATTTATTTGTACCTATTTCATGAATTCTTATTCATGTTTATACTTATATCTATTACCTTGTAAGCGATTGACAAATCAAATAAATAATAATAAATAAGTAAAATCCCCCAGGTGCATTTTTTGTATTCTCCAAGATTCTTTTGATCATAATTGCTGAAAATTGGTGAAGAAATTGTCTGCTATTTGAAAACAGGAAGCAAGAAAAGAGTATTTACTGAGTTTAAAAGCAAAGAAAGAAAGAAAGCTCAAATGTTTCCTCTAAACTCAGAAAAAATACAAGCAAACTTCTGTATTTGCCACATTACCTCATCCATTGCAAATCACAAGTTTTTCTTGATCTATATAATGCAGGAGTATGCAACTTTGTTGTGGCTCAGGCAGCATTGCTGGCTATATTTTTTGGCTTTAGATCTGGAGACACAAGTAGACAGAACATAGCCAAAACAAAAGTTATTTTAGTTAAATTAATTGAAGTTACCATGATGCATGTAATTACCATTTTCTGTTGCATAACAAATGAGTTTGGCAGAAAGTTTTGGAGACATTTGGGGGGAGCAGCACCAGAGACTTAGGAGGAATATAATGACACTGTAAGTGCCAGTTACTCTTCCCTGATACAGTGATTTAATTACAACATACAAAAGTATGTCATGCGATTTCACTAAGTGCTACTCTAAAACACTGTTAACTAGTTAGTTTTCCAAACATGGAATGGTATTTTTGAAAGTTTCCACTCAGCCAATTATATCAATATTTTTCCCCAATATTCTTTTTCTTCTTCCCTTCCCCATTAAGTTATGTTGGGAGTCCCCCACAATCTGCTATTTGAACATCCCAGTTAAGGAGCAAATTTTTTATATTCCAAGTTGCCTTATGGGTTGATAGGACTATTAAAATCATCAGGGTTTTATTTCTTTCCTAGAAACAATTTCTAGCTGCAAGTATTGAACATAATTTTTTTTAATGATTGTGAAAATTAAGGCCACGAATCTGACAGCATAATTTTCCATTGTTTAGTTTTTGGTCATCTAGAAGGAAAACCCAAATCCAGACACAATTTTGAATGCATTGGTATTGGAAAAACCATGAGCCAAAGATTTTGAAGGGCTTAATGCACACATTGCCAACATATTTCCAATAAGGGCAAGAAAAACAGATGGATGAATTTTTACTGCCTTAGCAAAGAACATTCAAGTAGGATTTGTGAATGGAAGGTCCCGTTTTACTGCATTCCAATTCTTCAAGTCAAGCTTCTTTCCAGGTCAAGCTTTTTTTGGTTCAGCCAACCACGTTCTTCTACACACAGCTGCCTTTCGTCTGCCTCACAGGCCTTGTGTATGCATGTGTGTGTGTGTGTGTGTGTGTGTGTGTGTGTCGTGCCAGATGATTAATCTCTCGCACTTGAATAATTGTCTAAGACATCAATTAATAAATCTCCAACCTAGACAGTGCTGCCTGGTAAACATTTCCCTTTTTTACTAACTGTGACTGGGGATAGTCCGACTGTCAGATGCACAGAGCAGAACAAATGTTATGGTAAAGGCCGCCAGGCTCAGAGCCACTGAGGCAAGCAGAGTGTGAGGATCTGGGGTCAAATGTGTTTGACGGAGAAGGGTCACCATGGCGGGAGGTTTGTTTGTGGAGGGGCTGCCTACATAAGAAAAGGGGGGTGCGAAAGGGAATGCCTGCTGTCACTAGGAGGCTGAAGAGAAGGCAGCCAGCCTGGGGATGAAATGCTTGACAGGTTTGGACTGGAAGGCGAGTTGATGAGCTGAGAGATGAAAATTCACAGCTCAGCACATAGGCCTGTTACTGAAGAGGTGTTTATTTCAGGGGCAAACAGAGAGTTATACCTACACACCACACACATGCATATATATGCACACATATATAACTGAAATTACAGACAATGTAAACACAAAATATAAATATAACCATGGAATGTACAGAACTGTAAAAAACTTAATGTATAGCTCCAATGGAAAATAAATATGCAGCATTCAAATGATAGCCCCTGAAGATAATTTGCATTATCTGAAATTCAGGTGCCACTACTTCTTATAGAAGATATTTTTCAAACTTGGCAACTTTAAGATGTATGAACTTCAACTTCCAGCATTTCCAGCCAGTGTGCCTGAACAAATTAATAGTACTATTTATTAGTGAGTAGTCTGATTTTTCTCTCACTTTGCATTGAAATATTTGTTTTTCTTTCAGCCCAAGATATTCTTAACTGTTTTCTCCAATGCTATGCTTGAAAGGCATATTTTATTTGGGATTTCTATTGATCCGGGATTTCTGATGAGCTATATGTTACCTCTGGAAAACTGACCCGCGCAATATCTTTGTTGTCACTGAAATAATAGTTTGTCTATCACTACTCGTTTTGCCAAATAACAGGCATTTCTTTATTTCTATAGAGCTTACACACACACACACACACACACTAATGGTGGGGCTGGAATTTCAAAAGGTTATTACAGATATAGATTAACAGAGTTGGAAGGGACCTTGTAGGTCATATAGTCCAACCCCCCACCCAGTAGACCTTACACCATTTATGATAGATGGCAGTCTAGTCTCTTCTTGAAAGCCTCCAGTGATGAAGTTCCCACAACTTCCAAAGGCAAGCTGTTCCATTGGTTGTTTTCTCTGTCAGAAAATTTCTCCTTATTTCTAGGTTGAATCTCTCCTTGCTCAGTTTCCATCCATTATTCCTTGTCTGGCCTTCAGGTGCCTTGGAAAAGGTTGACCCCCCTTTATTGTTGATTAAAACCTGTTGGCAAATCATACAGATTTGATCCAACAGATAAATGCAGGCAGATGAAGGGTGTATTAATACAACACATTATATAATTGCCTTGCAAAGAAGCTAATAATTTAGCTCAGATAATGCTTTCACACTATCTAAGTAGCAAGACAATACACTAATGGCTTCACTTACATCTGTTGGAATGAAGTTAATTTTGTCTCCTGGATATGGTATTTAATGAAGTGGTCCATAGGACCTAAAATGCTTTTGAGTTAGATTTATGGTTTTATATATGGTTTTAAACATCACACTATTATAGAATGGGAATTATACTTTCCCTGACCTAAAAGACCAGACAACCTGGCCTCTTCCCATAAGGAAAAAAATGAAGCTACATTATAAATTATGTTTGTGCAAAGCACTGTATATATAAAATATTTAGATCTCTGATGGCTTGACTATGGAAAAATTGATAATGAAGCCCAACTCCGAGAGACTTTTCCAACATGCATGATTAATGTGCATTTATTTATAAATGCAGGCTATAAATAAATCTAGATCACCACCCTAGAAGGTCACTTGCTTACACAAAAAAACACCCTTTCAAGATTAGTACTCCAATATGTCAAAAACAGAACTTTTATGGGTCACGGCAATTGATTGAAACAACTATATTATGAGGTTAAAACCCACACCATTATCTAAGTGCTGGAGGAAGTACATTCCATACATACATGCAAGAATGGACATTTCCTCAATCATGGACATCACATTATGCCTTTCTCTCTGAAAATCCTGTTTCATGCAGGAATTGCTAAGTGGAATTTGGTGAATGTGGAGAAACAAACCATCAATATATATTAGTTTGATTGTCTCTTCTCATTATTATCCCAGTATCTCTATATAAATGCTCATACTTAGAATATTCTAACTTTGGCCATAAAAATATGTATTAAGTCTCTCACATGGATAGCCCCAAGAGGGTAGCTGTACAGAAATTATTGGATATGGGATTGGAAAACCCTTTTAGCAATATTTTCATCATTGATGCTAAACAGATAAGAATATAAAATGAAAAATATTTGACTCTGAATGTATATTGTAAAATTGAAAGAGCTATGTTTAAAAAATTTAAAACATACCTGTATATTTTGCCACAAGATGTTAATTAATTACTAAAACAATTTATGGGTTTTTCAATCAGTGGTGGGATTCAATTTTTTTTACTACCGGTTCTTTGGGTGTGGCTTGGTGGGCGTGGCAGGGGGAGGATACTGTAAAATCTCCAGTCAGAGGTGGTTTTTGCCGGTTCTTCCAACTACTCAAAATTTCCATTACCGGTTCTCCAGAACTGGTCAGAACCTGCTGAATAACACCTCTGGTTTCAATGTAGGTAATGATCTATGCAGTGACAAAGTCACTTTAGAAGTTTATCGTATATTTAATGGATGTTGATTGTATTGTTAAATCTGGACCAAAGCCTTCTTTAAATTCACATGCACATATAAAGAGTGGATAAGAACTAATTAATTCATTTGAATGGAAGAAAAAGGTCAGTGTGTATTCAAGAATTTACATATCAACTTGTTTAATTAAGGGTTCCTAGCATGCACACTATGAAATATAATAAATCTGGGGAAATCCATAATACTATGATTACCACCTACAAAAAACTTTCCTCCCCCTTGGCATGGCTGTTAGGAAGGCATTGTACACTTCCACTTCTGTTTTAGATAAACTCAGTTTAGTGCGAACATGATGAATCCATATCCTCCAGATTCCCTTAAAATAATTCTTGATAGTTGACATTGCTTAATATGTAATTCAGTGTCATCTAGATAGCCACAAATTCTCTGCACTTTGATTAGTATGTCATCTAAAGCCTCAAATATGACTAATCTTAATTATAAATAAAAACAATCCAGTTTAATTAGCTGTAATTTGAATTTGTCTTTCTCTTTCCAACCACAATGTTGCAATATGGTACGGAAAATAATTTTCTTTCAGTTATCTTTTTTGGCTATCCTATCTTTGAATCTGTATAATTATAATAAACATAATACATTTTGGTAAGCAATTGGTGGATTCACCCACCATAATTTCCTCCCCACCAAGCATTACCTGCCTGCAAACAAACAAAAAACACCACCTGTCATAGAATTAAGAGGTATTGGAACAAGTGTAGGCCGGGGCATAGAATGGTTTGTTTGGCTATTTGTCAAGTTGCCCAATCTGGCACTGTGACAGAGAAATTTCACACTTGTCACTTATTAGTTGATTATTTCTGAACATAGGACTACTGATGAGGGTATAGGCTCATTCTTTAAGCTTGTGGGTTGGTTTTTGAATGTTTTGTTACCAGGCAAGGTAACATCTTCAATGGAATGTCAGTGTCAGTGTTCTTCTGTTGTCAGTGGGATGTCAGTGTTCTTCTATTTATAAGGACTTTGTACGGTCAGTAAGTCTTGTGATGGTGAGGTCATGTCAGGTTAGGGTCACATCAGGTCAAGGTGTTGTGGTGAAGTGCTGGTTGTGGGGGGCTTCCATGGGTTGGTTGAGGATCAGTGCTGTCTCTGGTTGGCTATGCAGTTTGAATTTGAATTCTAAGGGGTTTGTAGGCTGGTTGTAGGTTGATGTTTCTGTTGATGGAATTGCTTTTGGAGTGCCAAGCATCAATGAAGTCATGGGCATGATTGTATGGCCAATGATTCTTATACTGCTCCAATCAAACTGGTGCTGTTTGTTGTCAGTGTGGGTACAGATAATGTGCAAGCCCCTCCCCCCAAACCACCTCCCAATGATTCTCACCTGACATAACCTTACAATCACAAGACCTGTCACAAGACTCTCACTGATGACTCACATCTAACCCATCACAAGACCCACCATGGGACCGTAACTTGACACACCCACACCTGATCCACCACAAGACCCATCACAAAAGCTTGACCTGATGTGACCCTCACCTGACATGACCTCACCATCACAAGACCTATTGATGCCCCCCCCCCGCAAAGCCCTTATAAACAGAAGAACACTGACATACCCTAGATTTCACTGAAGATGTTACCTAGCCTGGTAACAAAACATTCAGAAACAAACCTATAGCTCAGAGAACCACTTAAACCCAAACTACAGATATTCGCCACTATTGCAAACAGGATTACTGCTCTTCTGAAATAGTACTAGACCTATATCCAAAAGTTACCTGGCTGACAGGGTGCAGTGCAGAAGAGGGAGTTGGGTAAATTAGTAAGGAACAATCAAAAACAACCTAGCCCTCAATAAAATAACAGTGCAGCAGTTCAGCAGTTTGATCCTCAATGGCTGAAGATTGACTCAACCTTCCATCCTTCCAAGGTCCGTAAAATGAGGATCCAGATTGTTGGGGCAATATGGTGACACAGTAAGTCACTTAGAGGGGGTTTTAAAGCAGTATATAAGTCTAAGTGCTATTGCTATAATGAGTTTCCTTCTGTTCCATGAGCACAACAGCTGGAATTACTTCTCCACCCAGGAAATAAAAATATTAAAGTATTTAGTCCACACAAAACATCTCATTGGCAGAAACAGTAGAAAACTTCTAATACACCCAATGGTGGCAGTACTTGCCATTTGCAATCAACCAAATCAATCTCTCTTTCCTAATTAACATGAAGTACAAGACTAGCACTCTAGCTTTCTTAAGAATACTAAAACCATGTTTAACAAGTGAGCTTAACCTTTTCTAAAGTAAACTAAACTCATCTTTATAAAGACCCTGTGTTGAACTTGACAAGAGTACTTTGGACAAAGCAGTTAGGTAGTATGTGGTTAGATGTCCTTGAGAAAGCCAGATAGTGGTGGTGAGAGTGATGAGGATGATTCACAATAACTTTACATGGTCAGTATTTAATTGGTCAGTAAATCATACCTCAAATCCACCCCTCAACAAATATATGATCAGTGAGGTGGGCTAGATCAAGTCCATGGCAAAAATTATGCTGGAGAAAAAATGGAAATTGCTATTCCCAAATGTGCTGTATTTCAGCTCCCAAAATTTGCATCCAGCATTGACAGAAGATTGCTCTAATAACTGTTTCATTGTGTTAATTTAAGAAAAGAATGGTGTTAGATCAGGGGTGTCAAACTCGATTTCATAGAAGGCCACATCAGGATTGTATTTTACCTCGGAGGGCCAGAGTGGGCGTGGCCAGAGTAGGTGTGGTCAGCTCGACATCACTCGTGTCAGGGGTGCCTGTGGTGGCCCAAGCCCTCTGCCAGAGAAAACAGGCTCCTGCGCTCTGTTTTCATCTGCAACGGCCTCCTGTAAGTAACCCTCTACCAATAAAAACAGAGCTCAAGATGGCTGTGTGCAGCCCACCCGAGTTCTGGCAGAGGCACTATAGGCCAGTCTTTCTCCATTTCCAGGGTAGCCCTGCGGGCCAGATCTAATCACCCCACGGGCCGGATCTGGCCCCTGGGCCTTGAGTTTGACACCCCTATGTTAGATTATTCAGCAGGCTTGACAAATGGATAAATTGCTACAACTTATTTCAACAAGACAATTAATTATTTAGTAGATTCATTTGCACAAGTATTGGGAGCAGGACATTTTAGGTAACTTACTGTGTGACCCCAGTCTATTTTGGTAAATGTATGATTCAATAACCAGAAATATTACACATTCAATCTGTTGGAGACCCAGCCAATAGGTCTGTAGCTTATTCTATCCCATCAAGAATATCCATAGAGTATGACCCTCCAAGCGTTTATGTATGTCACATGCAATACCCATTAAAAATAACAAGTGCATTGCAAATTGTGGTCTCAAAATTATAAAATGACAATGTCAACAGCATTTAAAGAAAATTTGTATCTTTTACAGGTGGCATTTTCCCCCGGCAAGAATAGCAAGAATGTTCAAGAACAAATCCGAAAGATGTTGGAAATGTCATCAGATACCTGGCTCATATTACCATATGTGGTGGACTTGTGCGGATGCAAAAAAATATTGGACTAAAAACTACACGTGGTTGGAAAAAATGACTAAAACCATATAGATTTGAAACCAAGGTTTATTTTATTGGAATTTTACCTGAAATATTGTGTAAAGAATTGAAATACCTGATTGTAAATGTATTAACAACAGCTAGGATTGTATTTGCTAAAATTGGAAAAATGAGAAAACCCCATCACAGGAGGAAATTATCAGAAAATACTGGAATGTGCTGAAATGAGTAGATTGACATTTGAAATTAGAGAACAAGAGGATAAACAATTTTACAAAATTTGGGACCTTTTCTATCAATGGCTAGATAACAAAAATATAGTAATAGACTATGTAGAATTATAGAAAATAATGAATATATAAAGATGTATTTCTTTTTTATTATTATTATTTACATATATAAAATGTTTTTAAGATAGATTTGGAAAGGACTATATGAATTGTTATAAAATAAACTAAGTATAGCTATCTCACAAAGTATGAATGAATAAATTATAGTCAAATGATTGATTAATAAATAATATGAGGAATTCAATTTCTGATAATATGAGTTATTATGTAATGTAACTGTAATTGAGACTATGAAATTAATGCACAAAAAATTTGTAAACCAACCAACACACTGTTTGGATACTTATGGAAGAAAGCAGGATATTTTTATGTTTTGTTTGTTTTTGTTTGTCCATAAAAATCAAAAGAACTTAAAAAAGAAAATAACAAGTGCAGTTTTGATTGCATCAATGTCGGCCACTGTCATACTTTTGTTGCCCACAGAAGTTTAGTAGAACCAATAATGTGTCAGTATTATTACCAGCATGGTGCTAGCATGGTTAATTAGAATTATTAAAACAGCTATTATTGTTAATCTCAGAACATTTACAAGCAAATTTCTGTTACATCTTTAAGTACCTTTACAGAAAAACCTCCGAGCAGCAAGCAGTTAGAAATGGTAATACAACTCAATGGGATATCACATTATAGTATAACAAATTTGTACATTTACATTCCTGACGATAGTTTGAAGAATATTGTAGAAAAGATTTCAAATTTTTGAATTCATAAATTCGATTTCCTCTCTCCCTGACAGGCTCATATAATATTTACTAGTCAAAAGGTCTTTTATTGTCAGTCCAAGGCAGTTCCAAAAATACTTAGAGGTGTGGTTTTCTTTTATATTTTTTAATAAGCTTATGTATCTATTCAAATTTTTCTTTACTTCCTATGGGACTTTTCAGTAGAATATGGAAAAGAACTCACATTTTTAAATACACTTTTTATGCTATGAAACACATTAGGCTTCCAGCTCACAAAAATATTATTGTCACTTGCTCCTTTGGACAGATGTTGGAGAATTTATTTGATTGTTAGTCCTCTTTGTTGACAAGTCAATGA
The DNA here is from genome assembly GCA_004320025.1 of Laticauda laticaudata. Taxonomy (NCBI): domain Eukaryota; kingdom Metazoa; phylum Chordata; class Lepidosauria; order Squamata; family Elapidae; genus Laticauda; species Laticauda laticaudata. The sequence goes on along the minus strand of BHFT01020439.1, from coordinate 15,150 downwards.
CATCTATGCTAAGAGGCTAACCAGAAAAACAGTTAAATGTGTGGATTTCAGTAGTGTTTCAAATAATTCATTAATATTCATGAATATCTATATGAAGTAGCGAAAATTCTGAGTAGTTCGGAGAACCGGCAAATACCACCTCTGACTGGAGATTTTACAGGATCCTTCCCCTGCCACACCCACCAAGCCATGCCCACAGAACCGGTAGTAAAAAGTTTTGAATCCCACCACTGATACACACACATAAAAAGACACTTCTGGCAAACTCCATACTTGAGCTCCAAGACTGTGTAAAATGGTCATCTTCTCTACCGGTTTGGAGAAAGATCAGTTAAAAGTCTGGTTTTTAACAGGAACCTTGTGAAAAATTATCCTGAAATTATGCATTGTCATGTATTACCAGGGCCAGAGACATCCAGATCATATACTTCACTGACTAGGGTGGGATGAATTATTGGCCTATTTAAGAAATAAGCACTGTTTCTAAATGTGTAATTTTATCTAGAACATTTCATATGAAAATTTCACATTCAGAGCTTTCACATGCATGTCAATTTTGTTCTTTTCACATTCACACACCAAAGGTCTATGTCAAGGGTCTATCTGATGAGAATTTTAACAAGATCCTCCTCCCCACACAGGAACTTTATTTCCACTTTGACATATGCCAGACTCTCCTAAAAAGACCTGCCTGCCAAGGAATAAAATAGTACATGAGGAAATACATCTTCAAGACAGAAAAGACTCTGGAATCTGAAATGATAAACACAGTTACAGGTCCTACTGATCAGGTTATGCTCTGGAAAATGTAAACGATAGGGGTGTGTGCATGTGGATGTGTATGTGTATGTGTGTGTGTGTGCTTTTGCATACATCTGTATATGAAACATACAGTATATGTTTGTCCTTGCTTGACCAGATGCAGACATTTTTGAAGTACTGCAGTATTGCAGTAGTATTGTAGACTAATCAAAAATGGTAAGCAGTTGTTAAGTGAGTGTTTCTTGCTGCGTTCCAAAGCTCTTTAGCATATCATATCTGACAGCAAATTGAAATGAGCACAGATTAAAATTTCAGCTTCCAAACTATTCCCATCTTGTTACATGCCTCTATTATTCTGACAGATGGAATTCAGAACTTGTCTTTATTATTGTACATACTTACCCACACCCATGAATTCATGTATCCCCTTCTAAACAATTAACACTAAAGGTCGTCTGTCTCAGCAGTTACAATAGCCATTGTATGTTCTGTTTTGTTCCTTTCAGCCCAGCAATTAAAATCAGCAAATGGAATTGAAATAATATGAGCTCTGAGCTTAAATGACCAGGAAGATAAGGTCTGAAAATGTAGCAAGATGCATTCGGATTATCAATCCAGATATTGTTTAACTTTAGGTCCCACCATCTCCAGTCAGTGTGACCATGGGCACAATTGTGAAAGAAGTTATTTCATGTTCTGTTTATGAATTTCTTAGATTTATCTGGTTAGTCGAAGTGTGATATAGAATAGAGGACTAAAAATGTCACTTTGCTAATGTCAGTTACCTGATACCAGAACTATTTTCTTTACTGCTTACTTACAAGTGCTTTTTTCTTTCTTCTTCACTTGCAGTATAGTTTTCATCATACCCTGAAGAATATTTCTTTTGAATTCCATACAATTTCTTAAAATACAGAATAACTTTGACATTCTAATTATGTAGCCTTAACACTCTGAGAAGATGCTAACTTTGAGGAAACTGAAATATACTAGGTGAGACTAAGATTGTAATATATCAATCCAAAGATTGTGAGAGGGAGGGAGGGAGGAAGGAAGGAAGGATCATTTTCATGAACTGCTAAGTGTAACGTGAATATGTCCCACTAGTTTTTAAATGTCCTTATGTTCCTTTATTTCCCTTCGAGCTCAACATTTGTAATTTCATTGTTAAACTGCTGTTTTTTTTCCTCTTCTTCTGAAACCAGTCTTGCTATATCAATAATCCACAGCATCTCACTAATGATATATTTCAAGATGCAACCAATCACAGAGATCTGTCCAGTCTCCATGCGCCATGTTAGGTTGCTAAAGACACATCCCTCTCTTCTCCAGCCAGTAGCCATTCTGCTTTTGGCATAGAAAAGCAGGAAAGGCAACTTGTTTTAAAAATAGCTGAGACCAGGGCTGGCAATTGAGAGGGAAGGAGCTTTCTTGCTGTATAACACAGCTGCCCCTTCCCTACTACAGGCTCATTTAGATCAGTTTTTAAACTCACATTAGAACCCTTCTGTAAAATCACTCAACCCATATTTTTTCTAAAAAGTCTGAAAAATATATAACCAACACAACAGGCACCATTTTTCTCACTTCATCTCACTATCACAATAGTAACCGTCAGCTGCTTCTCAGGCCTGGTGAGTATATTGCTTTTGTATCATCCTTCCCAGCCCTGGAAGACTGTTGGGAGGACTGGGAATGCAGTCTGTAGAATGAGGGAATCCTACAATCTGGCCATCTTCTAGGGTGAGGGTAAGGAATTGGCAGTGAGCTGCTCTTGCTTTACTAGAAAGGGCCCCACCCCACAGATCAGGTGTTGATCTTAGAGTAGATTCATGGGATGATACAGTTCTCCTTCCACTTCACCAGTCAGCTCTTGCTGTGTGTGTGGTCTGGAGCTACCACCAAAACAGGCTCTTCAACTAATCCTGGAGGTGCAGGAACTGTTGGCTTTACTATCCTATGGATCAACTGCACATCATGAAGTTGGGGAGGGGGGGAGTTTGGGGAGGTTAAGATAAATGGGAAGACTTTTTTCCCACTTCACCTTTCCTTTTTTAAAGTGCGTAGACTTGTATCCAAAAGAAGTCTAACCTTCAGCTGATATCACTAAACCCATTGGTCTAGCCATCTGTCAAAACACACCTTTTCTCTAGCCTCTTCCCACATTAAGGGGAGTGATATGTGGATATTTTTTCTGCCAGATAGTGATGCTAGGCAAGAGGCAAACAAAGACGGGAAATTCACCAATCACCTTGCTTCATTTGTCCCTCATTAAATTGTGATAACAGTACCACTCATTGACCTTGTTCCTGAGGCTTCAGCCATAAGGATAAGTACACTGACTCACTGTTATTGCCACCACAAGGGGGGGGGGATTGCTTTAACATGGCCATAANTGTTATTGCCACCACAAGGGGGGGGGGATTGCTTTAACATGGCCATAAAGAAGAGCCCTTAGTCAAAACGTTAAAAATATAAACTGAACTTCAAAACCAAAAATGCATTCCAAGATGTTTCTAGTAAGAAACATCAAGGCAAGTAACTGCCATGTACCAACTCTGTCTCTGCTGGTCCCTTTAAGACATCAGTTAAACAAAACCATGGTCGAAGTGTATTTAGGAAAGCTCATTTCTGTGGTTAAAGCCTGGGTGTTGATCCTTGCCTCCAAAATGTTGGCAAAATTCCCAACTTCCACAGAAGACTACGGTATCATAATTGCTTTTCCAGTGTTAGTAGTTCAGGGTATGATATCATCGTGGGATTTCACCTGTATCTATGGGTCAGAGACATTGTTTGTACAATTGTAATTGTTTTGACAGCAAACATGAAACTGCTTGTCCAATGCTGCTGGGCTTTATTCAGAGGTTAGGCAAATAACATTAACAGGTGGCTGTTAATCCAAAAGCAAAACAAGATTTTTACATTCCTGTGTTTTGTCTGAAAGTTGCCTCCTTTTGTTTTCTTCTGTAGGTAGCCCTGCCAAGTTATACATGACAAACCTATAGTAAAATGTTGCAGCGTAGTAACGGTGTTAAGATTGCTTTTGTTTGTGCCCTGCTTACACCAGGAGCTTTAAGTGAAGAATGAGAGACTCTTAAAAGCATCAGTTCAACCGGTTAAAAATCTATGTTTGTGCATTACAACATGTTTAGATTAGAACAAGTCATAACCTCAAGCAAATCTTCAGGGTATTTTGGGTAATCCTTACTGCTAGTGTTATGGAAAAGTTCCTCCATTCTCTCCCAAGTAGTTTTTAATGTTGAGTTTGATTGGCAGGAAAATCTATATAATTGTATCTGTGTAAACAAGAAGAATGAACACAATTCTTCATTTAAAGTCAAAATTCATTTAAAAAGTGGTTCTATGCATTGTAGAGTGCATGTGGTGATAATGGGTACATTTTATTGCTAAAATAGGTCCTTGCGGCAGGGACATATGGAGACCCTATATTTTATATGCGTTGCATATGCAACACATGTGAAAAAGGAAAATATCTTTGGTCATCATTATTTGCATCTTTAAATGCATTTTATTAACATGCATGGTTTGTTTGCTTTCCATCCTATATCTTATATGTATACTTAAAATATAAAGAATTTAATAAACATTTTTTTCCATGGTTATTATAGAGTTATGTCCAAAATTTTTACTGTATAAAATGGGGCTTTGTTATATGTAAGTTTAGCTACCTTCAAGAACATTATTTGATTCATGTTCATGTTCATCAACAGTTTGATTTTGTTGCAAAACTATAACCTGAGACTTTAATCATAAAAATATATACCATCTGAGCTTATACAGTGTTAAGATATCGTATAGCTTACCCTTAAACATTTTCCTAAGGAAATCACTCTATAAATCCCATCAAGTACAGCTTCTATGTCAAATTTCTGGAAATGATGGGAATTGAGGCCATCATCTCTGAGCAAAATCAAATTGAAAAAGTCAATATTAAATTAATCTCTGTCAGGAATTGGTGATGTTGTATCTAAAATCCAAAGAGAATATATCTTCCATTGAAAGCCATGAGAATTCATTTACTCTAAGAAGAGACGGACAAAGAGGGAGGGAGGAAGGAGAGAGAGAGAGAGAGTTCTCTTCCCTTCTTAGGGTGTGTAATTTTAGACCAGTCACTTTATTTCAGCCCGAGGAAACAGACAATAGCAAACCATTTCCAAAATCTGTAGAAAATTGTCCAGGTAGTTGCCTGGAATCAGACTGACTCAAAGACTTACTTACTTACTTATTTTTTAATTTATTTATACAAACACACACACACACACACACACATGCACACATATATATACAGAAACATACTTCAGTTCTTGACTCACCCTCGCCCTCCTTCTATTCCAGCTGGTTATTGAAAAAGGAAAATGTTTTCTGCTTACCTCCCAGTCCTTTCTCATTTTGTGTTATGCTTTCCACATTGTAAACCTGAGGGCAGATATTGTCTTAATTTAATTTCCTGCCCCAGAAGCCAAGAGAAAGGGAACAAATACTCAAACAAGCAAAGAAATACCATGTGTTGCTGTGTATTTTACTGTCGCTACCTGCAAGCCAATACTGTAAGATGGAGCAGGAAAATATGGAGTGACAAAAACACATATTCATGTTAGAAGGAAAAGATGGGGGGGGGGGGGGGAAGACTAAATATAA
>BHFT01020438.1:0-23605 GCA_004320025.1 Laticauda laticaudata | reverse complement strand
AGAGGAAGATAAAAATAGCCCCGTTTGTCACTTCCAGCTATTTCTGGAATACAGGAAGTCGATGAAAAACGGCCTATTTTTTCTCAAGCCTCTGGAGCCGAAAAAGTCTAAAACAAGCTGAAAAGCAGCTGGGAGGCACTGCAAGCATGCCACAGTGAGGTAAGTTTGCCCTGCAGCTCGTATGCTGGACAAATGACTCTGCGTGCCACAGGTGACACATCGCATACGTTCCGCATCACAGGCTCTAGAACCTAATAGTTTAAATTCGCAGTGTTATGCCAGCTGAGGGACAATACAAAATGAAAAATACCAGTAGTCCTCACCAATGACCACCATGGAGCCAAAATTTTCTGTTCCTAAGTGAGACGTTGTTCAGTTGAGCTTTACACCCATTTTGATACATTTCTTCCATAGTGTTAAGTGAATGACTGCAGTTCCTCAGTTAGTATCAGGGCTGTTTAAGTGCATCTGGCTTCCCCCTTTGACTTTGCTTGGCAGAAGGTCACAAAAGATAATCACATGCTCATGGGACAAATCAATGTCCATAATGAATCAGTGGCAAGCATTGAATTTTAATCACATGATTGTGGGGATGCTTTCAATAGGTCATAAATGGTTATTAAATGGTTTATCAAATGGATAAATGGTAATCACTTTGTTTCAATGATGTTGTAACTTTGTCACTAAATATACTGTTTAGGATTACTGTAGATAGATGATAGATAGATACGATAGATAAGATAGAATAAAGATTAGATAGAAGATAGCATAGACTAGATAGATAGAAATAATTAATTAATCTTTATTGGCCAAAGTGTGATTGGCAACACACAAAGGAATTTTGTCTTGATGATATGCTCTCAGTGTACATAAACAGAAAGATACATTCATCAAGAGTCAAGAATGGGCCGTTGGTAGAAATTACCCTGAATGCCCTTTCTATCTACTATGCTTGTGAGAGCCCAGGATGGGTTGATTCCTTCCTATGCATCATTAGCTGATTGTACTAAGATATAAAGCATGCCCCGGGAGAGACCCAGCTTGGCGAAGACTACTTGATGGACTGAAAGGTGTCTCTGCAAGCACCAAAAGAATACAGAAATATGAACTTACCCTCTCCGATGAATCAAGAGAGGGGCTGGGACTCTTCTTGCAGCATAAACAGAAAGGGTGTTCAGCGGCTAACTTCTACAACTCCCATTCTCCTCATGCTGCATTGAGCCCAGGATGGGACATACCAAAGCTTGCATGTCACAGGGCGGGTCTTCGTCCAGCTCATCACACTGACCTGGTAAAAACACTCGTTGAAGCACCCATTGTCAAGGATGCAGTCGCCGCCAAGGCAAAGGCATCCAGATGTCAGTGTCCTGATGAAACGGAGAATGGGGAAGTCCACCTGGGCCGGCACAACAGATCCTCAGGGTGCTTGGGTTGCTCAGGCAGCAGAAGTGCCGCGCTTCTGTATGAGTGCGCCATCAGACTTGAGGAACCCACTGTCAATAGTAGGAGAAGAAGGCCTTGTTGCCCCAAGTGCAGAAGGGAAAAGGAAACCAAAACATGGCTTCCGCTTCTGAAGGATGAAGTTGCAGCTAAATGGTATACTCTGTAGAACCCTTCTTACGTTCTACGCCGTGTGCAACTGTCACTCTAGTCAGGTGCGGGCGGGGCAGAAGCAAGGCAACACAATGTCCTGGGACCTGTGGAACCAGGTGTTAACTTTCGAATAAATGAGGATCCAGACAGAGAATATACCCTATCATCATGATATATAGCCGTCTATTGGAAAGAGCAGCAAGCCCAGCTGGCCTGAAGTGAATGGACAACAGGCCCTGGTGAAGGGAGATTAGAATGGGTTGGGATCCTCCAAGGAGAAGCCACCGATAGGTTGACCAGGTCCACAAACAGGGCCTTTTCTTGGCCAATATGGGAGGCCAGGAGGAAGGAGCTTCTCTCGTTCTTCAACATCTTCTGAATTACTACCGGAATATGGATAGCGGGGAAATGCATAGAGCGACGACTTTGGGCCATCTGCACTGAATAGCATTTGGTCCCCTCTCCGCTCCTGACAAGGAAATCCTGGTGAAGAATCTGGTGAACCTGTGGGGTTTTGACGGAGTGGAGAAGAGATCACTCGGGCGTACCAAATCTCTTAGGGAAGGTCCCTGAATAGAGATGGAGAATGGGCACCCATCTCTTCCTGATCAACTAGCCCTCTGCTTGAGCCAAATCGGCCTGGGAGTTTATCAACCCCAGAGATGTGGTCCGCCGTGATCGACACAGGTGTTTTCTCTGCCCACACAACCACTGTAAAGAGCTTCTCCAAGAGGGCCTGACTTGTTTTCCCCCTGCCAGTTGACATGAGCCCATTGTGGCCTTGTTCGGTCCAAAGGACTCAGAACATGAGAGCGGTCAGCGTGATTGCCTGAAATGCCTTGAGAGTCAGAAAAATGGCTCTGAGAATCTACGCCCAATTTATAGGAAGCGGTCTGCTCTGACCTGAACCAAACACCCTGATGTATCTGGCCCTGTAAATGGGAATCCCAACCCAGGAGGCTGGGCATCAGTGGATTTATTCACTTAGCCTGTCTGGGACACTAAAGCAGAAGTCCCTTTCAGAATTAACAAAGGGAAATGCCACCAAATTGAGAGATCTCCATATTTGTGGGTGGAACGGACCTTGATGGAGAGTGGTTGGTTCCCTGCTCATTGGGTAGGGAAGCACGGAACCATTGGAGTGGACGGAGTGGAAAAATCCGTGGCTCTGGAGATATGCACACGGGCAATTTGCAGATCCTGAATGGGCTGAATGGATGGAGGAGAAGAAATCAAAATGTCATCCAAACAGCACTGGATCCTCACTGGAACAAAATGCAGAGATGCCATAATGCTGCAGAACCTTTCATGAAAACCCTTGAACCAACTAGAGGCCGAAGGGAAGCGCTCGATACTGGTAATGGCATTTGATACAGAAACGGAGAACTGGTCGAGATGAGGCCAAATTGGGGGGAAAAATGTTGGAGGAGAGCCTCGCATGAGCAATGCAGTGGAAAAGGGAATTTGCCTTTCCGAACGCTCTCTTAAAAAATAGAATGGCAGATTCTGCATTTTAAATTGCTGTATTTTCCAAATAGGTTGAGAAATTTTAGATCAAGGATCTGGTTCGCACCCCCCCCCCCCCGAGGCTTTGGTAATGATGACAAAGGTGATGAGTAAAGTCCCATGTCCCCAGATTGAGAGGGGGGAACGGTTGAATAGCTGTGAGTTTTCAAGAAGGTGTTGAATGGCCTGATTCATCGAGGGCTTGCGCTTGAATGTCCGCGGAGACAGGATAGATCAAAAAATTTTCTTGGAGTGCTGTTAGGGAAAGTCCAATTTGTAAACCCTGACAATAATAGTGCTGAGACCCGGCGTCCATCATTGGGCTCTCCCATTTGGACGGCAAAGAAGGGTAAGTGACCATCCGGGATGGGTGGGGAGAATGAGGGATTAACTCCCAGAGAGATCCCCTGAGGAACGACGCCCCCAAAAAAGGGTGTTTACCAGAACGAAGGTTTTTGCCTGCCAGATGCTTCCGCATGGTGGTCTTGGCATTCGGGAGCACGGCTCGAGTAGCATGGGGAAGCGAGATGAAGGTCTCCTTCGCTTGAAAGCAAGGCGGGTGATAAGGAGCAGGGCGACAGTCAGCTTTCTTCCAGAGAAGAGAGAATTTTATGTTTTAGTCTCTGGTTTTGATGAATAAGGTCCCACGAGCATTGCAAAAAGCTTATCGCCTGTGAATTGGAACTGAAGCAAGCTTCCATTTCGTGTGACTCTGCCTGCCAATTTCGGAGCCATAACAGTCATCTTGCTGCTACTGAAGTATGCCATGGCTTGGACTGCAATTTTGGCAGAATTGAGAGTGCCATCTACAGTGAATTCCGCACTGCGATAATCTATTAAAGGTTTTGGTGAGACCTAAGGTCAGAAGCAGGCAATCTATCTCTGGAGTTTGGCACAGCCACCATATGGATGCCCTTTGTGAAAAATAAAAGATGCTGGCTGTTGAAACCCAAGCAGCCATGCAGGAGCCTGGTATTGCGCTGGAGGCCTGTTTGGGAATGTTTATTATTCTGGTTTCCGGATATCTCTGCCTCTCATTGGGAGTAGCAGAAGATGAGAATGAGGCCAGAACTGGAATGTCATACACGAAGGCACTGCCAGGACATTGTCCAGGGCTTCAGCTGACGTTGTAGAAATGCTTATACAGAGAAGATGGGCAAGGACCTGCTCAGAAGGGGAAGCGCAACTGTTCCTTGCCATGTCAGGAACAAAGTGGCGAGAAGGCAAACCTCTGCCATGTACTACAGGCTTGAGAGAAGAGCGAGTCTCTTCTTGGTTTAGAGGGACTTCCTCATGGCTGCAGGACAGCCACTTCCTCCTGTGACGCTTGGCAGTGATTCAAGGCTTGCTGAGCATGGCCTGAAGAGAGAAGGATTGACAGACCAATCGCAGAGGAATGTCCTGTTCCTGGGCGAGAATCCTCTTCCTCGAAGATTTTGGTCAAATGTCTCACCCCTCTCCATGCTCTGACACATAGAGGGTAACTGGTGTTCAGAATGGCGACAGCCCTTCCGCTCCTCATCAACCCTAAGGTCTAGGGCCTTCTGTAAATCAGGGTGATGAGGCAAGGAACCTTATAGATGAGAAGGAAGCAAGGCTCTGGTCTATGCTCAATAGGTGGAGGCAGAAGGCCCACTGCTGTGGGAGTGAATGTGGCTTAGGACTACTATTGAGAAGAAGGGTTCGAGGCCTGGAGGGAGGGGGGGGAGGCCTAGGGCGCCAGAAGCCTGTTGATATAAGTCCAGATCTGCTGAGATCCTGAGGGACCTGATTGGTACTACAAAGACCCTCAGTAGACCAGGATGGCAGGATGGAAACGGCTCATAGATAACTTCTCCTCCATCGTTTCAGGAGTATGGGGGCTTGCTGGGGTCACACGATGTAATCACCTGAAACATGCTGTGTTGCAACTCTCTCTGTTGAATAGTTTGTTTGAACTGCCTCTCTAAGGCTGCGGTCTGTGCTTTTCTGTCCTCAACTCAAGCCTGAGTTGTGCTTTCTTAGGAGCTAGAGCCCTTGCTCTGATTTTAACAGCCACCTCCCTCTGGACCTGATTGGGTGCGTTTTCCTTAGTCTTTTTCTCTTATTGGGCTTAAGAGCACTGTTCCAATGGGGGTGGGGGGAAGCTCTGCCCTGAGTCTTATCTTGTTTCCATTTGTAGAGTAAAAGCTCTGCATTGGAAAGAACTGGTTTGAAATTTTTGTATTTAGCCCTTTAGGATATAAAATGGACCCGACATGGCTAAAAAAATGGCCGTCACCTATGGTGGAAGCCTTGAATCCAAAGATGGCCACTGACTACAGGAAACAGGCTCCAAGATCGAAGAATCGCTCCTTAGGCTATACAGCAGCCCTGAGCAAAGTCAGCAAGGGACAAAACGTACGCAACCATCCACATGATCAGCTGGCTTGTGATCTTATCAGTTCGCCGATCATTTTACAAATCGCCTGCCAAACCACTGGCATGGGGGAGCGTCTACCAGACCTGCCCCATCTTCCGCACAGAGCTCTGGGCAAAGCTGCTCCCCAAACTGCAGGTGAGAGAGCCCTACTCTCCCTGGAGAAGCAGCTGTTCTGATCGCCTGGAGCTGCTTGAAATGAGGAAAAAAGGTACTGAAGATCGCTGTGATTGCTGTCCTAAGAACGCTTTCAGAGACACAGCTACTTGACTGAAAGGAGCTGATCAAAAGCTGGGGTCTGTCCCGGAGGCTGGCTTTTATATGTTTAGTACAGACTCAGCTAAATGACATCATAGGAAGAGTCAAACGCCATCCTGGGCCTCGATGCAGCATGGAGGAGACATCATAAGTATACAACATTAATGATAGTCATAGGGTACAATAAGCAATTAAAATCAAATACCATGGAAACAGTCATATAAATTGTAAGGATCAAGCAAGAAAGTTACAATCATAACAGTCCACAAAGTGGGACGGGGATGGATGATAAGGATGATGAGAACAGTAATAGTAGTGCAGACTTTGTAATAGTTGAACAGTGTTGAGGGAATTATTTGTTTAGTAGAGTGATGACATTTGGGGAAAAACTGTCCTTGTGTCTGGTTTTCTGGTGTGCAATGCTCCATAGCGTAATTTTAAGGGTAAGGAGTTGAAACAGTTTATGTCTGGGATGTGAGGGGTCTATAAATATTTTCACAGACCTTTTTTTGACTCATGCAGTATACATGTCCTCGAGTGAAGGGAGGTTGGTAGCAATTGTTTTTTCTGCAGTCGTAATTATCCGTTGAAGTCTTGTGTCTGTCTTGTTGGGTTGCAGAACCAAACCAGACAGTTATAGGGGTGCAGAAGACAGATTCAATAATTCCTTTTTAGAATTCCTCTGTATTTGACCAATTCTTGGTCCAATTCTTGAGACAGGAATTGAAAACCGTGCCAAGTGAGTTTTGGTCCATTTTACAACCTTCCTTCCCACAGTTGTAAAGTGGATCACTGCAGTTGTTCAGTTAGTATCAAGGTTGTTAAGTGTATCTGGCTTCCTGATTGACTTTGCTCGTCAGAAGAGGATCACATGACCCCAGAACATTGCAGCTGTCATAAATATATGAGCCAGTTGCCATATGTCCAAATATTGAGCATGTGTCCATGGGGATGCAGCAACAATCGTAAGTGTGAAAAGTCATCAAAAGTCACTTTTTTCAGTGCCATTGTAATTTAGAACATTCACTAAACAAACTATTGTAAGTCAAGGACTACCTGTATATGTTAGGCTTTCATGGCAGCCCAGCATTACCATGAAAGCTGACTACCCTTATTGAAAGGTGCTAATCAATCAATCAAAACTTTTTCCAGTCACAGACCAAGATAGTCCTGCTAATCTTTCCCTCAATTCCATTGTCATTGGTCAAATGGATGGGAAATGATGTTGTTTTAATGCACATTTTTGTTTTTCTGGTCATTTAGCCTATTTGTGAAGCAGAAATCAGACTGGGAAAGAATAAAAGGTTTTAAACACAGTTAGGGAACAGCAAATAAAAGAAAGTAATCATCCCTGAAACTTTAGCCAACAATTTTCACAGTAGATGCAGTGACAAAGAAAGGGAAAAGAGAGGCTGATTTTTTTGGGGGGGGGCAGGTTGTAGATGGGAGGAATGCTGATAGGTAAAATAAGCTCTTGACTACTTTGTTTAATTTAAATTGATGCCCATTTGCAAGCCATTCTGCCTCCTATGACACTAAATTAACCAAAATGGCTCTTTCTCTAACTAATATTGCAAGATTTGTATAATGGTAAGAATATATGACCATTATCCTCACATTTATTTTTCTTTTTTCTTTTTTAACGTATTGGTTCATTCATTTGAGTGACTTTTTTCAGGAGGTGGTAGACCAAAATCCTGTACTGCAGAGTGTACTCAAGGCTTGCTTAAATCTGGCTCTCAGGACCGCACTGGAAACAGCAAAGGATGGCCCACGGTGCCTCTCCCAGGCTCCGTTTTTGCTTTAACTTCTTTGACTATGGGATTGAAAGATGTGGTGAGATTATGCCTTTAGGAGTGTTTTCTCACCCCCGGGGCAAAAGAATGCCCCAGAGACACATCATACAATTCAGCACTTGCTTTTTCTTCTTTTACTAGGCTATCTAATGGCCTTCATAAAGGTCTGTGTGAAACAGAACTACTATGGAAGGAGCATGATGGGGAGCATGGATGTGATTTGTCCCTACCCTTCAATGAAGTTCTCCTCTACTTTTAGGAGAAAAAGAAATTTGAAAGCATGTGGAATTTAGTAGTTGTTTCTTGAAACCAGTCCTAAATAATTCCCCGCTCCCCAAGATTCTCCAAATCTCTCTTAATTGTGGGAAGGAAGCTGTCTTCTTTCTTTAAGAAGGAAATTTGGTGATTGTTGTGACATTTTTGCCCTTTTGTTTCAGGCAAGGGGTACAATCTTGCAAATATTAGTGTGCACAGCAACCTCACTGAGATGGTTTACACAGCTTTTTCCACTCTTCTGAGTAATTTTGGGAAGGACTTTAGGGCTCACTACTGAAGAATGTGGCAAACTTTGAAGTTATGTTAGAGGGCCGCCTCCTGGGAAGATTATGGTGCAACACACACACACACACACACACACACTAAGCAGGTTCTGATTTGGTGAATGATTAGATGGGACACTTCTGGATATATCTGTAAGCTGCCTAGAGTTGCCTTTTGCAAGATGGATGACATACAAGTAAGATAAATCAATCAGTCAGTCAGTCAATCAATCAAAGGTCTGTAGACTGACTCAACTGAGAGATTAAAAAGACATTATAAAGAAGTGAATAACAAATCCTTTCTGTAACATTGCCATGAAAACTGTATGAACATATCCACAAAGTTGCAAAGAATTTCAGCTCAACTTGAAGAATTCATCTTAAAGCAGCCCTCTTCAACTTGCTGCCTTCAAAGATATGAAAACTGTAATGGCTAGAATTGTTCAGTCAATTATCAATCTTAACTTTTTATTGTTCGTTGGTGGCATGGAATGCAGTCCTCCCCCATTGATCCATTTTTTTCATCACTTCAGTCATTAAAGAAAACCCTTTATAATCCAAACCAATTTCATGTATGTTTACTGATGACCTTATGAGAGAGGCAGTCATTCAGTTATGCTCCTAGTTTGAAATTTCCATTGCTTAACCACAGAAAGGAAATGCATGTTTGAAATGAACATAGTGAATATATTACCACACATTAGTCTCAGTGCATATAATTAAAAATGATAAGACTCTTCTCAATCTGGTTTTACTATTTGTATGCTTGAAAAGTGTATAAATCATGCATGTTGCCAAAAGAAAAATTTAGAATGGTATCTATGTATTTCCTTGCATGGAAGATTTCTACAATCTTAAATTTAAATAGAGCCTTATTCTGTCATTAGAGGAAATAATAAGAGTTCACATAACTGCCAGAGCTTGATGAAGTATAGGACTAGTTCACATTCTCCCTTTAGTCTCTTCCCATAACATTAAAGTTTCAATAGGAAACCTCTAAAAAGTTTTTAAAAGCAATAAACTGCAGTATTCCAATTAAGATACAGCCTAGATATGAAAAAAATATTCTTAAGGGAAGGGTCAACTAAAATACTGAGCCACAAACCACAATTGTTCACATCCTCTAAACTTAGTGAACCATTTTTCTATTAGGCACCATGGCCAGAGCAAACTATACAGATGCCAGAATTTGGTTGAACTACATTTGCAAACAAGTCACAAAAAAGATATGTTTAGTGTTTGTGTATTTGTGTAAATATACATACGAGCATGCACAGACATACATTATAAACACATATACATGCATCACTCAGGAGGCAGTGTACACTATTCTGAGAATTAACAGACCCAGAAATTTTGATTAACTTCTATATTTAAGTATGTGAGGGTTACTCAGAAGGAAATCGATAGGTACTGAATTCATCCATTACTTTCTTCTCTCTCCTGCAATTATTTGTGAAATTCCTGGATCTTGCTTTGCTTCTAAGCCATCATCACTTCCTAACCCATGAATTACCAGCAGGCCAAAGTTCAGGAAAATGATCCACCTCAGGTTTTGCTATTCTTCATGTTTTCTTCATTCTTTATACATTCTTTTGTTAACCCATTCCATCCTCCCCTTGTATAGAGCACAAAGCAGAGGTTTCAGTTCAAAACAAAAGCCAGGAAGGGCAGAATTATGAAATTTCATTGGCTGCTGCTGCTGCCTTTGTCCTTTTTTAAAAAAACTGGGTCCATAAAACTAAGAAATACCCATAAAATGCTGGAGAGAAGAAGCCAGCACAAGTAATTGAATATGACTTTAAATAAATTAAGTCAGATCTGTTTGTTCTGTTTTGTTCTATATTTCTTCCACCCTAATCTAGAAATAACACTGGCCTTCCAGAATACCTTTTATGAGATCAGAAAGTTCAGTCATCCTTGGACAGATCAATATTAACATGTTTTTCACCATTACTATCCATCTTCCTAAATGTACTATGAGATCTTCATGCATTATTCACTTTACTGTTTAGCCCTCCACAAAACCCCAGCAATTATGCTGTCATTGTAATTACAGTGCAGTAATTACCTTGCATTGTCAATCCTGTATTGTAAAGAAAACCCCAATTTCATCAGAAACTTGCACGCCTTTAGCCAGCCAGAGAAAGTTTCCCTTTTCAAGTTCCAGGGGTATGCCTTCCTAACAGGGTGGGTATTGGAGAGATGAGGTTGCTATGGGGCAGTGTTTATGGATAATCCTTCTTTACTCCCTTCCCTTTCTCCTATAGGCACAGAGGCACAAACACACGACATTTTTCCCCAAACTTTTGAAAGCCAGTATTGCTTATAGGAATGATGCCCCCATGATGGGGAAGAAAACAAGTACAAACACATAAACATTTTGTGGAAAGGCTGATTGCATTACCTGTTTCATTGCTGATCCCCTTAAATGCAAAAAAGGATGATAATACTTTTAACGCAATCCTTTGGGCAATATAGAAACCAAAGTACTATTGGTATTGCTACAGGAAAGGGTGGGGAGGGGCTTTTATGAGGGGATGACTCAGAGAAGGGATGACTCAGCAACCCTTTGGAATAATCCACATTGTATCAGATGGAGGGGTCACCCACATGTCCTAGGTGCCCCAGTGGAAGGAGGATCCAGTAGCCATTTCTTGAAGACTAGAAGACACATCATTTGCAAACTACTTGCAATCCACCATGAAGGTAATCTTGGCCTATCTTTTCTTGCCTTGAGTCAGAAATAGATCTTTCCACTGTATCCTCTGACTGATGTACCTTATTTTATTGGTAGATAAATGCCTCAACTCCAATAGGCTACTTTGTGTTCTGAGCAGGAATGTCGCTCCCCTTGGCCCCTCCTCTCACTCTACTGTCCCTTGGTCTGGACTGCCCTTTCAGAGGGCACCTGCCCATGTTGGATTTTTAAAGGTTTACCAGAGAACCAGTGAAAGGCTGGCTTTTTTTCTTTAGAAATTCATGGATTTGGACCTGTTGTTTTTTTTCCTTGGGGGAAAAAAAAAACAACTAGCTGGAATTGTCAAGATTTTCCCCTTCTAGTCCAAGACAGAGGAAGACTAAAAACAAGCTGTATGGTAGTGTTTTCTTCTGTTTCTACCAGTTGACTAGTGGGCATGAAGATGTCAAGCGTTGGTGGGGGACAGTAGAGAGGGGCTTATACAAAAGTACTACCAATAAAAATTAAATAAATCTCTAAAGACCCTCCCAAGGAAAGGAAACCATTGGTTCTTGCCTTCTGGAATGGTTGGGAAGGGTAGAGAAGCAAAGGTATCTACCAGTCGGGCTGCTGTCGAGGCAGAACATTTGTTAGAAAATTTGCCAAAGCTGAAGAATGAATCAGATAGAAATTTCTTAAGCCAGTTTCATTTCCATTCAGTTTTAATACAAAAGCAAGCAGCAGAAAATCATGCCTCTGGCTTTTTTTTTAATCAGTACAAGAGAGAATAAAACTTAACTCATTCTCTTTTCTCCATCAACTGGTAAAGTCACTGAAGAAGAAATACAGAGTTAGGTGGCCAGCTCTGAGTTCTACCCTCTTTGCTTAGTCCACAGATGGACTAAGATGTCTTCGAGCCATTTAAAGCAGGGGTCTCCAACCTTGGCAATTTTATGACTTGTGGACTCCCAGAATTCTGGGAGTTGAAGTCCACAATAGAATAGAATGGAATGGAATTCTTTATTGGCCAAGTGTGATTGGACACACAAGGAATTTGTCTTAGTGCCAATGCTCTCAGTATACACAAAAGAAAAGATACATTTGTCAAGAGTCAAGAATCATAAGGTACAACACTTAATAATAGTCATTGGGTACAATAAGCAATCAAATCATACTAGGAAAAGTCATAAAGTTGCCAAGGTTGGAGATCCCTGATCTAAAGCAAATTTTCTCAGGAGACTCAACTTGTGTACACCCGGTACATCCAGGAAAAGTTTTCTTGGTGTCCTCTACCAAGATGTACTGCATTAACAGCTCCAAGGAATTATTATACTTTCCAGGAGCTGAACTTACCCCCCTCAGTATTTATTTGTTTAAATAATTTATATAGCTATCACACATAATGATCTTATGCAGCTTACAATAATCAAATGACATGACCATCTTAGTCTTATGAAGTAGAGCATTTCTAAGTTTGACCAGCAGCTCTTTCTGAATTGGAAGAGACCGTTGGCTTCATATAGTCAGCTAGGACTGGATCAGGCAAAAGTCTGGTCTACCATCCATCTCCAAGAGATTCCTAGCTTTAAAAAGCCAAGGGCACGGTTCTCCAAGCAAAGCTGGCTGAGGAATTCTGGGAGTTGAAGTCCACAAATCTTAAAGTTACTAAGTTTGGAGACCCTCAGCCAAGGGGCATACTGAGCTGTCCCAGTCAAAAAGCACTAGTAAGCAACTTCTTTCTCATCCTTCTATGACATTCTAGCTTTGCTATCTTTAAATTGTCCTTCAAAATCAGAACCATGTGATAGAAAAATGATCTGTTCTCCTTTTTCTTACCATCCCCCATCCTCTATAATATATTAGCTGACTCTTTAGTTATCCTAGTCTTTTCCCCTCCTTCTCTACTGAACTCCTGATTTCAAAAGTAACCACCTCCAAGTCAAAGGAACCTTGCAAAGAATCTATATATTGGACTGATAATCTTCCCTAAAAACATACTGTGCCATCTCTTCTTATGATGATGCTTTCATCAGCTAGTACCCAACGAATGCTGCTGTTACTTTCTCCTTCATGGCCTTTTCCTCTTGCCATTTTTTCATTTCTTTTGTTCCCTGGGAAAAGCCAGCTTTTTTCTCCAAGGTTCAGGTGGTTATCATTTTTAAATCTCTATCCTGGGCAAAGAATATTTTAAATATTCTTTGGTGGAAAGTTCTTGCTTGCATACTGGTCACTATTGTGTGGTCCCTTTGTAAAAGAGGTTGCAATTATTTGTATAACAGTGTGGTCCACAAACCCTTCAAAGTGTTTGGAATCAAGGAGGAAAGTTGAAAGAAACTTCAGCTTTTCTAAATGTCTCAGATTATTCCAGGGTATACTTTAAGAATTGCTTTTTTAAGATTCCAAATACTATGGAATAAGTGCAACAGATCTGCTAGTTTAGCTGGCCTGCTGGGAGATATGAGCCTCGCAATCAATTGCCTGACATTATAACATGCAAGATCAAGCTGCTAGATGGCTGACATTAAAGAGAGCCAAGAAGGTATAAAAAGAGTAAGAGCAGCAGTAAATGTTCTGAATTGGTAAGTGGGCATTTGGAAACTGAAGGGAAACAAAAGTTCATGGACATGTTCCCATGAATGCTAAATAATGTCTGAATAAATTGAGCTATTGCCTATTGAAAAGGACACCTCTGATAATTCTGCCTGTACCTTTGCAGGTTTTGTTGAAGTTGGCTTGTTTTTGTTCGGAAGCTATGGTAAATAAAGACAAAATTCACAAAAGGAATACTTTTATTAAGCTGACTGAAGTTTTACAATACATGCAGCCTTTCTGAGAACTCTTCATTAGGGAAGATGGTTAAAGCCCCAAAAGACTGATGAAGAGTTTTAAAAACAAAAGCTTGCAGCAGTTCCAAAATTTCAACTGACCAAATAATTGCTTTGGGATTTTGATTTTTTTCCCCTGCATGGTCAACATATTTCTTTTTACTGTCACTTTCTACAGAAAATAAAATCATAAACTTTGTGAAAATGATTTCTCCTCCATGCTGCATTGAGAGCCCAGGATGGGTTGACTCCTTCCTATGATGTCATTTAGCTGAGTCTGTACTAACTTTTACTAAGATATAAAAGCCAGCCTCCGGGACAGACCCAGCTTTTGACTCAGCTCCTTTCAGTCAGTAGCTGTGTCTCTGAAAGCGTTCTGTAGACAGCAATCACCAGCGATCTTCTAGTACCTTTTTTCCTCATTTCAAGCAGCTCCCAGGATCAGGAAAGCTGCTCTTCCAGGACAGCAGGGCTCTCTCTCCTGCAATCATTGGCGAAGCCAGGGTTACAGAGCTCTGTGCAGGCAAGCTGGCAGTGTCTGTAGACCTCTCCATGCCTGTGGTTTGGAGCGATCGTAAAAATGATCGGCGAACTGATAAGATCACAAGCCAGCTGATCATGTGGATGGTCTGCGCGTTTTTCCCTTGCTGACTTCGCTCAGGGCTCTGTATAGCCTAAGAGCGATTCTTCGATCTTGAGCTGGTTTCCTTAGTCAGTGGCCATCTTGGATTCAAGCGTTCCACCACGAGGTGAGCAGCCCATTTTTTAAGCTGGGGTCCATTTTATTACCCTAAGGGGGCTTAATACAAAAAAAATTCCAAACAGTTTCTTTCCAAATGCAAGAGCTTTTACTCTACAAATAGAACAAGATAAGGCTCAGACAGAGCTTCCCCCCCCTCCCAGTGGAACAGTCTCTTTAAGCCCAATAAGAGAAAAAGACGAGGAAACGCCACCCAATCAGTCGAGAGAGAGGTGGCTGTTAAAATCAGAGCTAAGGCTCTAGCTCCTAGGAGGCAACTCAGGCTGGAGTTGGACAGAAAGCACAGACATGCAGCCCTGAGAGGCAGTTCAACAGAACTATTCAACAGAAGAGAGGTGCAACTACAGCATTGTTTCAGGTGACACTCGTGGGCCCCAGCCAAGCCCTCCCAGGGAGGAGAAGTTATCTATGAGCCTTTTCCAATCCTCCATCCTGGTCTACTGAGGGTCTTGTAGTACAATCAGGTCTTTCAGGATCTCGGCAGAATCTTGGGCCTTATTTCCAACAGGCTTCTGGCCCTATGCTCTCCTCGCCCTCCTTCCAGGCTCGAATCTCCCCTCAATCTCGGTCTGAAAGCCACATTCACACCTGCGAGCAGCGGCCTTAGGCCTTTTGCCTCTACGTTTGAGCATAGACCAGGAGATATCCAAAATGTTGTCTCATTTGCCATTAGGCAGGGATCGTTGGGAAAGCTTCAAGCCAATTCTTCAACCTCTGGAAAGGGTTCAGGCCCTTCTCCCTTCTCAATCTATAAGTTCCTTGCCTCATTGCCCTGATTTACACAGGCCCCAGGACCTTAGGGTCCATTCTTCTCTACCAGAATGGGAGGAGGTTGATGAGGAAGGAAGCCCTTCACCATCTGAACACAGTTATTCTTCTCATTCAGAGTGTGAAGAGGGTGAGATTTTTGACAAAAATCTTTCAGAGGAAGAGGATTCTTGCCCAGAGCAGACATCCTCTGCATTGGTCTTCAAATCTACTCTCTTCAGGCCATTACTCAGCAAGGCCTTAGTCATTGTCAAGCTGTCACCAGAGGAAGTGGTTCCCGAGCCACAAGGAAATCCCTCTAGCCAAGGGGATTCATTCTTCTCCAAGCCTGTAGTACATGCAGAGATTTTGCCTTCTCCCACTTTGTTCCTGGACATGGTCAAGGAACAGTGCACTTCTCCTTCAGCAGATCCTCGCCCATCTTCTCTGGATAAGCGTTTCTACAATGTCAGCACAGCTCTGGACAATGCCCTGGCAGTGCCTTCTGTTGATATTCCGGTTCTAGCCTTGTTCACATTTTCTGGCACTCCCACAGAGCCAGAAGATACCCTGGAAGATACCCTGATCTTTCAGGAAGATACCCTGAAACCACAGAGCCAGAAGATACCCTGAAACCGGCTGCGCCAACTCCAGAATAGATTGCCTGCTTCTGACTTTCGGTCTCACCAAGACCTTAATAAGATTATCACATTGGTGGAATTCACTGCGGATGCCACTCTCAATTCTGCCAAATTTGCATCCAAGGCCATGGCATCTTCTGCAGCAGCAAGAAGACTTTTATGGCTCTGAAATTGGCAGGCGGAGTCATGCCAAAAATGGAAGCTGGCTTCAGTTCCATTCACAGGCAATAAGCTTTTTGGCATTGCTCTGGAACCTTATCTCACTGAAACCAGAGATAAATGTAAAATTCTCTCTTCCTCTGGGAAGAAAGCCAACTATTACCCTGCTCCTTATCGCCCTCATGCCTTCTGAGCGGAGACCTCATCTCACTTCCCCCGCTATCAGAGGCCGTACTCCCAAAGCCAAGACCAACGGGTGGAAGCATCTGGCAGGCAACAACCTTCTACTGGTAAACGGCCCTTTCGGGGGGGAGGGGGTCATTCCTTCCATTGCTCCNTTTGGGGGGGGGGGTGTCGTTCCTTCCATCGCTCTGAGTAATCCCTCATTCTCCCCACCCATCGGAGGTCAGCTAGCCTTCTTTGCCTCCAAATGGGAGGAGACAATGACAGGCGCCTGGGTGCTCAGCACTATTAGGTCAGGGTTACAATTGGACTTCCTCATGCCACTCCCAGAAAAAAAAAATTGATCTGTCCTGTCTTTCAGGACATTTCAAGGCAAGCCCTCATGAATTAGGCCATTCAGCATCTTCTTGAAATCAGGGCTATTCAACCTGTTCCCCCCTCTCAATGGGGACGTGGGCTTTACTCTCACCTTTTCATCATTCCCAAAGCCCCTGGGGGGTGGCAAGCCATCCTTGATCTAAAATTTCTCAACCAATTTGGAAAATACAGGCAATTTAAAATGCAGACTCTGTATTCTATTTTAGAGAGTATTCGGGAGGGCGAGATCATCACTTCCATTGATCTCACAGAGGCTTACCTCCACATCCCCATTTGGCCTCATTATCGCCAGTTTCTCCATTACTGTTATCAGAATACCCATGACCAGTATCGAGTACTTCCCTTTGGCCTCTCATCAGCTCCAAGGGTCTTCACGAAGGTTGTGACAGAATTGATGGCATCTCTGCATTCTGTTCCAGTGAGAATCCAATGCTACTTGGATGACATTTTGATGCTGTCCTCCATCCATGCAGCCCGTCGGGATCTGCAAATTACCTTGTCATATCTCTAGAGCCATGGATTTTCCATCAACACCAAAAAGCGAGCTCTCTCCCACAACCAAATTGCAACACTTGGGAGCAGTCATTGATACCACGTCGTGCCAGGTTTTCCTGTCTCCAGCTCGTGGAAAGAGCCTTGCAGAGCTCTTCAGCCTGATCCAGCAACATCAAACTGTCCCCCTGTCGCTGCTGTCCAAACTTCAGGAGAAGATGGTCTCCTGTATTGGCGTCGTCCTGTGGGCTCGGCTCCACTCCCGACCCCCCCAATGGTTCTTGCTTCCCTACCAACGAGCAGGAACCAGCCACTCATCCATCAAGGTCCCGCTCCCGCCACAAATCTGGAGGTTTCTCAATTGGTGGCATTCCCTGTCAATCTGGAGGGGACTCCTGTTCAGGGACCCAGACAGGCTAGTGATAACCACCAATGCCAGCCTCCTGTGTTGGGGTTCCCATATGCAGGGCCAGATAGCTCAGGGCGTTTGGTCCAGGTCAGGACAGACACTTCCCATAAATTGGCTAGACCTCAGAGCCATTTTTCTGGCTCTCAAGCATTTCAGGCAATCAGTGACTGGCTTTAGTCCTTATGGACAACATGGCCACAACGGCGCACTCTACCAGAAGCACAGCCACTTCTGCTGCCTGGGCAACCCAAGCACCCTTGGAGGAGATTTGTCTTGCGGCCTGGTGGACTTTCCCGTCTCCTTTCATCAGACACTACCTCTGGATGCCTTTGCCTTGGCAACTGCAGCCTTCGGCAGATGGGTGCTTAAACGAGTGGTTTTACAGTCGGTGTGATGAGCTGGACGAGGACCCGCCTGTGGACATGCAAGCTTTGGTATATCCCATCCTGGGCTCTCGATGCATCATGGAGGAGAATGGGCATTGGTAGAAGTTACCCTGAATGCCCTTTCTGTCTATGCTGCAAGAGAGCCCAGCCCCTCCCTTGATTCGTCCAGAGAGGGCAAGTCATATTTCTGTATTCATTTTGTGCTTTCAGAGACACCTTTCAGTCCGTCAAATATCTTCGCCAAAGCTGGGGTCTCTCCCGGGGGCTGGCTTTTATATCTTAGTACAGATTCAGCTGAATTATGTCATAGGAAGGAGTCAACCCATCCTGGGCTCTCTCACATCATAGATAGAAAGAGTGTTCACGGTAACTTCTACCAACACCTATTCCCAACATTCTTCTCACCAGCATGGAAGCTTCCTTTGCTCTCTTGGTTCTTTCCAAATAAATATGTTGAGATATCACTTCTATCGATAAAAGCAAATCATCATATAATAACAATACATTTGTCTAAAAGTTAAGCAATCAGTGTAGGAAGCAGATATAAATGCTTTGGTATGGTCACTTGACTAATGATTACTGTCCTATTATTATTACTATTACTGCATAAAGACTTTGGATTTGCACATAGGAAAGAGGTTAATTCTTTTTTTCCCCAATATCTCTTTTTGATATAACTCTCCCTTTTGTTTTGAGGAAGAACTGTTTCAATCAGAACCGTAATCAAAGCAATAAACCCCCTCTTTCCCTAGAAACCCTTGTCATGCCCCTGTTGGAGTCTGAATCCCAGGAGGAAGACAAATAGTGAACAGGGAGCGGGAGAGTGGCTCCTTGGCTGTGGAGGAAACTGGGGAAGGGCAAAGTCGGGCTGGGCAGAGCAGGGAAGAGATAGAACAAGGGAGAGGGGGTTCAGAGGAAGAACAAGGCCCACCCCCTTTTTATCCTAGGGAACGCAGGGAAGAACAGAGAAGAGAGCAAACTGGCTTAGAGGGCCCTGATTCCCTTCACAAGACATACCTGGGGATGGAGCTTAAAGGAGAGGCAGATGGGTGGGGCAGTTGTCAGGAGCAATTGCTGAGCTTATCTATTGTTGGCTGCTGTTATTACAGTTCCTGGCATCCTCACAACTGGTTTGATTTACTGCCATGTTACTTCACTTCTGGAACTCCTTATCTTGCCCTGCTGGAGGTATTACCTTATTTTGCCTTGTTGGATTTATAATTTAAGAATTTCTGTTTACAACATTTCGATTGGAATATCTGCAGCCAAAGGCTGTTGCAGGTTTGCAGGAGAGTTTTTTCTCCAGACCGAAAGGTAACTGGGACATTGGGGGCAAAGTTGGAGTTAATAAAGGAATCCATATTTATTCTCTGGCTGAGTTGCCTTTGTGCCAAGCCCCAGGTCATCACAATCCTGTTCTTAACTGGGTTTTCCCATGCAACTCTTATTTATTTGAAAACACAATACACAATAATTAAAATCATACAATTAACATCACATTTATGGTCCATGGAAAGACATTGCAGAAAATCCTTACTTTATATACATATACATATATATAACATACACATGCACACACACACACACACACACAGAGAGAGAGAGAGAGAGAGAGAGAGAGAGAGAGAGAGAGAGAGAGAGAGAGAGAGAGAAGCTTCTTGTATGAGAAGTAAAATGACTTCAAAGAAAAAACAGAAAGTCCAGTTGCCTCTTGTCACCTTTGGGACAACCATGATTTGAATGACTGACAATTTCCATAGATATTGTGTTTTCACAATACACAGTCATTAAGTCCTTGTTTAACTATCACAATTGGGACCAGCAACTCCATCACTGAACATGTCGTTATTAAGCAAGACATGTGACTGTGATGGATTTACTGTAGGCTTTGAAATTCAGCTGCCACATTTTTTTAAGAGAGTTGGAGGAGTTGAAAAGTTCAAGGTTATTCTGTGTGGCGTATTAGGAAATTCCAGTGGCAGTTAATTGGTTGTCGTGATTTATGAAGTGTAGAAGTGGGAGGAGAGAAGGTGGATTCTGTGTAACGTGCGAAAAATTTTCACTTTGGGAAATTGCCTTTGACATGCCAAATCTGTTTCTAAATAAATCAATTGGATAGAAAATGTCTTGCAGTGATTGATATCATGGATACTTTCTGGATGCCTTACATTTACGACTTCACTTCCACCTCAGTTGCTAAAGAAGACATCACATGACCACAACTTGCAATTTCATTAGTGGCTTCTCTATTGACTCTGCTGACTCATAAATGGTTGTGACCTCAGAGACACTGTAACAATTATAAATACCCACTGATTGCAAAGCACTCAAATCTCAACCACATGACTGCAGGGATGTTGCAGTGCTTATAAAATGCAGGACAGTCATAAAATTAGATTTTCAGTGCCATCATAACTTTGAATTAAGTCACTAAACAGGGCAGCCATTAAATGACTGTACATGAATTTTGCAAAATGCAAACCTTTTTTCTGTAATGAATTGATAGTATATTCAGTATATTCAGTGACTGAGTTAGAAAGAGTATGGACTAAAGCTTTTTGGCACATCTTTTGATTTTTTTTAATCTTTGGCAGGAAAGGAATCCCCTGTTCTAAATGTTTCCCTTCATTGTTCTTTCAAAAACTGTATGCTATTGACGACTGCAGAAAGATATTTCTTTCTCTGGAGATCTATGCTACATTTGCTACAATTCCATCTTTGACACATTGCAAACAGACCATTTTCATCATCAGCAAATTTGCATGGTGAAGACAGATAAAACAAGTTGTTGTTTGACAGGTGAAAATGCCTAGTTTTGGTTCGGTCCTCTGCTCAGCTTCAGTGCTACCATACTGGCAGGATAAAGCAGCTGTCAAGTAAGTGGATGTTTCATAAATAAAAAGTGTCCTTTAAAGAGTAGTTCAGCCTGAGGGGAACAAGAGTTTGAGCTATTTTATTGTTTTATTTATTCATGATGCAGATTTATAAGGCCACGTTTATTTTTGTTCTGAAAAATATCATCATTGAACTTCCCACAGAGGATACAACAATTCATTTTAAATACATACATTCAAACACTGGCATAATTTTGAAAGCAAAGAATGCTCCTTAGGCCCTCTTCACAGTAATGTTGAAGAATGGATGACCATAAAGTGCAACTCAGTGGGGATTCTAGCATTTTCCCAATTCTGCTGGCATGGAAGAAAAAGGCCTTGACTGTCTTAGATTCTTGATTGTTTGCATGTTCACTTACATAGCAGCATTCAGTCAGTAATATTTCAAAATAAGTCAAAAAATAAAGTCTGTCTTGAGTCAGCTTAACTCTTGGTGACTCCAGAAATGTTCATGTAGATTTCTTGGCAACAAAATAGAAGCAGTTTGCCATCATCTCAGAATGAAAGCTTTAAAAATTTCTGTCCAATTAGCAATAGGAAGCACTAGATCATAGTCTCAGAGTTCAGATGAATTAATTTGTATTCCATTCCTAGCAATCATTTGCAAATGTTGAAGAGCCTTGAATAAGAGAGATTGAAAAAAGCAATACCTCAAGGTATTGTGTTAAAAATGTCCTCCTGTCCTCTCCCACTAGTCAGAATGTTCCAAAACCAAGTACTTAGTGTAGCCCTGATTTACAGTATAAAGTAACTCAGGAACTTAAGGTCTGGTCCCACTGGCCGACAGACGCAAAACATATGCATAAAGGACACAGCGGATGAGCAAAATTTCAGGGGTTGGCTCCATCGTTTCATCCGCCTCGCCAAAAAGTTGCGCGAAAGATTTGCATTAAACAGAACGAAAGAACGGATGGTGGTTAGTAGGTATAGCGGGGATGTTAAAGCGATGTTCATAGGAAAGCCTAGCGGGTATGAAAGCTAGATGAAGTGTGATGATACCCTCCACAGGGGTTCCGGGGGATAATTTTGAAGCAGATCGCATAGCGGCATGAGCAGATGCATCAATGTAACGGACCTAAAGAAAGAAAGGGGATGCCATGCGGATGGTATACGGATGTAACGCGTTCACTGCGACATCCTTCTTCTTTCCGATGCTACTAAAGCTTGTAGATTTGTTCCGTGTGCCTTTGTTCTCCTACGCCTCTTTCCATTGCAGCTGCAGCGGATGTGAGTTGCTGAAGGTACTGCCCAGAGTTGATGCCAGAGAGGGATTCACAAGCAGACGTTTAATGGATGATAAACGGACATAGGAATGTTTGTTGCTTGTATGATCAGCGGGATTTACATCAGTACACGGTGGAAGTTTCATCCATTTCACAAGGTTTTGTGCAGCTTGCAAAACTTCTTTGCGCAGATGAAAATCGCCAGGTGGACGGCAGATGCTCGACGGAATAGAGCGTATGATACACATATGCAATGATGTTACCAACGGCATGCATAGCCAATTTCCCAACGGATGGCAAGCTTCTTTTTAATGTTTTAGCATCCTCTTTGTCACCAGGTAAGTGCGAGTGGCACCAGGCGCTTTACAGAGAATAGTCCTCTGTCAGCTGGGTGTCTCTAGGTTCAAAATTCCAAGTCCAAGAAAGAAATACTTAGACTCTCTTAATTAGAGAAAAGATATCTTTTACTGGAAGTCAAGTGGTAGCAACAAAAAAATTCTGAATCTGAGAAAATAGGTGCATTAATCACATATACAAAGTGATGGCAATGTTCCTACCCCCAATCGTTCAAATGGTTCTTCCAATTAAAAGTTGTGAATGTCATCATGTGGTCATCTTCAGGTAGTGATGAGGCTTCTGTCTGTTGACCTTGGCATATTTTGATAAAGGTTTGCAACTGTGCAGAGAATAGAAAGCTAAGCAAGAAATAGAAACCTAAGCAAGAATGTACTATCCCCCCTCCTCAGTTTATACAGTAATAGTTTGCAACACCTCCAGCTCACTTCCCATACTTTTCCCTCCTCCTCCCCCCATTACTTATGGCAGCCGAAAGATGCAAAGCAAAGGAAGAAAATCTTGAAGGCTGACATCCTCATTTAATGATC
Organism: Laticauda laticaudata; assembly: GCA_004320025.1. Classification (NCBI taxonomy): domain Eukaryota; kingdom Metazoa; phylum Chordata; class Lepidosauria; order Squamata; family Elapidae; genus Laticauda; species Laticauda laticaudata. The sequence goes on along the minus strand of BHFT01020438.1, from coordinate 854 downwards.
AGATGCTTAATGACCATTCAATATTACAGCAGACCAAACAACAAAAAAACCCAACAACCCAGATTTGAAGTTACAATGGCTGCCCTCCCAATTAACAACTGCTGAAAAAAAATGCCATAAAATTTAGTCAGTCCTCTGACGATGCACTTAGTCACTGGCATTACTTACAACTGTAAGGTTGAGGATTACCTGCTAATTGTAGAACCAGTGTTCTCAACAAGCACCCTTCACATGCAGTACATGAAACAATGTTAAGTGAAAACCATGGTTGTTAAGCAAACCCATTGTCCATAGTGTCCATTTTTTGCCAGAAACTGAAAGTAAAGATCACCTTCTACCAAAAAAAACCAAAAAACCAACATTGTAAATTGCAGTCATGTTACATGGGACATTGCAAACAGCTGTAAATGCAGGTGGTTTCCAAGCACCCAAAATGTGTTTGCATTATCATTCAAGAGGGGGGACTAGCAAAGGTGTTTTTCAGCCAGTTTTGACAGTTACTGGAGAACCTGTAACGGAAATTCTGAGTAGTTCGGAGAACCGGTAAATACCGGTTGGCCCCACCCCCATCTGTTATCTGGTTGGCCCCACCCCAACTATTTTCTGCCTCCTGAGTCCCAGCTGATCAGTGGGATTTCTTTTGTTGCCCTGCACAGCAGAATGGAATTGGAAAGCAGGTTAATGGGGTGGAGAGGGAATGGGGATTTTATAGTATCCTTCCCCTGGAGTGCAGTACAGATACAGATAATCAGAGTTGGAAGGGACCTTGTAGGTCATCTAGCCCAACCCCCCACCCAAGCAGGAGACCCTACACCATTTCTGACAAATGGCAGTTCAATCTCTTCTTGAAAGTC